>SNQJ01S0208267.1:4924-16190 GCA_010110895.2 Picea sitchensis | reverse complement strand
AAGGACCTGGCAATTTCTCTGGTGGACGTAGCCCACACTGGGTGAACCACGTAAATCTGTGTCTCTCTTGTATTGTGTGTCTTATGTGTTTTGTTTCTGCATTTGTTTTATTTTATTGCTCCGCGGTCCTATTTTTCTAACAGTTTCCAACCCAGATAAATGACCACCACATGCTCCAGTGTGGTAGTCGTTAAGAACAAGTTTCGCTTCTTCGTGAATAAGGCACCTGCGAAGAATGCAATCTACGCCTCGACGATATAAAGTGTGATCGAGGATGAGATAGTTTCGTGCCTGATGGCGTATTCGTCGACATTCATCACGAGAAGCAAAGGTGGGCCACTTCATAGTCTGGATATAGACTAGTATATCTCCATATCAGGGGTCCAAAGATGTGTTCATAAAAAGATCTCCTTTAATAGGTGATTCTTCGGGCGTAACATCACCTGATTCAATCGAAAGTTCCGAGATAAGTACCACAAAGACCAGTGACTTTTTGGATTTCACGGAAACAAAATCCATGTCAAATTCCTAGATGATAACAATCCATCTACTAATTTTTTCATTGATGACGCATCGTGTCAACACATATTGAAATGGATTCACAACGACAACGACGGTGGTCTCGCGAAACAAGATATAATGACGGAACCACTGGACAACATGCACTGTTTCCAACGCAAGCTTCTCAACATGGGAATAGTTGAGTTCCAGCCCAACCAGGCGTCAACTCAGGTAATAAATCACATGCTCTTCGAGCAAATCATCCTCTTGAACCAAGACCATATCGATGGTCGACTTTGCAGCTGCCAAGTATAATAAGAAATCTTTATTATAATTGGGGGGCAGGAGCAGAGGGGCAGACGTGAGGGCACATTTCAACACTTCGAAAGAGCATTGAGTGGCTTCGTCCCAGTAGAAAGGGATTCCCTTCTTCAATAAACAAATGAACCCTTTAGTGATTTCGACATAGTTTGCGATAAAACGCCGCAAAAAGTTCATTTTCCCATGTAAGCTCTGAACCTGAGGGACTGTGCACGGGGGAGGCAACTGAACTATTGCCTCAGCCTTAAGAGGATTGACCATGATCCCTGTTGTAGAAACTACGAAACCTAAAAGATGACCTCGACATCACGCAAAAACTGCATTTGTTAGGATTCAAGCGAATCCAATAGTAGCCACATCGTTCAAAGACTAGTCGGAGGTGCGCCGGATGATCAACTCTCTCACAAGATCATGATGTTAGATCATCAAGATAAGCCTTGACTATATGTCTAATATTGTGGAAAGCAAAAGACATGGCCCACTGAAAAGTGGCTACAACATTCTTCAGGCCAAAAGGCATCTTACGATAAGAAAATGTGCCCCACAGACAGATAAAAGTTGTCTTATGTTGGTCCTCGGGTTTGATTTGTATCTGGTTATATCCCAAGAAACCATCCATGAATGAAAATACCTCACAGTCTTCGCATTCATCAACAATCTGATCAATGAATGGAGTGGGGAAATTATCCTTTAGACAGGCCTTATTCAAGTTACGAAAGTCCATGCACACGTGAATCGTACCCTGTTTTTTGTTAACCGAAACGAGATTTGACACCCATTGTGTCAACTGTACGAGGTAGATAAAACCAACTTTCAGCAGTTTCTCTAATTCATCCTTAATAGTTGTCGCTTTCCGAGGATTTACCGGACGAAGCTTCTGTCGGACCAGCTTGGCATCAGGGTAAGTCATTATTTCATGTTCGACAATTCTTGGATCAATGCCTAGAATTTCCTCATAAGACCAGGCAAAAACGTTGAGGAACTCCCTAAATAAATATGTATATATTTGAATCTCTTTGGGGAAGCGATCTGCTCTGACGAAAACATTCTCCGCGATGCCATGGATTCTGGAGATATCAATGGTATCATTTCGGCGATACCTGCCATATTACCCTTGGCATAAACTGCGTGTGTAGCCAGAGGATTAACATGATAAGACCTATCTCCAGTCATAGTCAACACGAATTCACCTGCCTCTATTCTTCTTAACTCCAGGAGAAAATAAGATCTCTGATGGAGATCATCCTAGGGTCTGTCCGGACCAGTCAATGCCTCACTAATCGCCTCATATGAGGACAAGACAAGGTCTAAAGAATCAGTACTAACGAGGGAAACTTGATCCCAAATAGGCTCGAGGACTGGATCTAACTCCTGTGCGGGAGTCGGATCGGGGTTGGTCGAAGCTTGTTGGACAATACTGTACACAACTTCTGCCGTAGATAAGGGCATGGCCATGCCAAGATACCATGTCCCTTCCATCAAGGTCGATGGGGAAGGAAGAGTCCACGGATCGTTAAAGTAAGTCGTACAGAATGACGACACTTGAAAAATTCCAGCCTTAGGCTGGTCGGGGACAACCGATATCATCTTGACATCGCCATAAGGGGGTGGGTAATCAAAAGTACCCATCAAAGGTGGGCACAAACCAACCCCCACGTTGATGATGTCGGGCTGAGGGTTATCAATCATCAAGACCGTGGATGCCCCCGATGAAGGGTCGGGTTTGTAGAAGGACAATTGATCAATGGTTACAATTCGACCCTCGTGTAGAAACAACAAGACTTGAAAAACTGTGTCAACCACCACATGCATTGCATAGGTCCAACACCTTCCTAACAGAAGGTTGTTGTTGAGAGGCACATCGACCACTTCAACTTTGATGCACACGGTCTTTCCTCCTAACTGCACGGGGAAAGAAGGAATGGTTCCATATGGTCTAAAACAACAACCGTTGAAAGCAATAAGCAGAGTAGGTGACGAAGACAAAATGGGTTGGCCAATGGCCTTCCAACACACCAACGACATCACGTAGGTCGAGACGCCCTCATCAACCACCATACGAAAAATGTTCAGAGTACAATATTTTGTGGGGTGAGCCACTACTATCTAAAATGAAATGTGGTAACGGAGACGAGGTTTCAAGTCAATCGTATCAAGCATGATCGTTCCCAGATTACAGGTCTCAGTAGATCCCAAAGCGGACAATAAGGCCTTTCTCTGGGAAGGGCGGCTCTGGAGGACTTCCAAAGCAGACATCACGCAAGGGGTTTGTGACAAATCCTCCACCATAGAGTAATTATGTGAGGCCCTCACATTTGGATTATGAGAAGCTTTCTTGAACGCCCCTTTCAGGATGCGTTTGATTGTTTCCCCCATCCTCTTCTCAATCTGGAGAGGAACATATGGGTTTACGGCTTCTTTACCCTTTTCAACAGTTTCCGACATTTTGTAATCATGTGCCCTAGTTGCTATGTAAGTGTCACCTTTCATCATATAAATGTTCATGAC
The DNA here is from genome assembly GCA_010110895.2 of Picea sitchensis. NCBI lineage: Eukaryota > Viridiplantae > Streptophyta > Pinopsida > Pinales > Pinaceae > Picea > Picea sitchensis. The sequence goes on along the minus strand of SNQJ01S0208267.1, from coordinate 12,860 downwards.
TGAGGGATTACTAAAAGACAGAGGGGGTTCCTGACTGCCCCCATCCGTGCTCGAAGAGGCTTGAGTCATATTTTTACCATGTGGAAATGGATTTGTTAACACAATACATTTTTGTTGCACCAATAACTTTTGGGCCTCCGCAAGTCGAGGGCACAGGTGAGTCGGATGGTCCTCCGTGCAAAGGTTACACAGATACTTTGACTTCCTCTTCTCTGTGTTGCCCCCGCCAGCATTGTTGTTGGGTTTCTTATCCTCCTTACCCTTCTTGTTTCGTTGTTTTTTCTTCCCTTTGGGTTGTTGGTTGGCCTTCGGGTTCGTCGACTGCACATTATGTATGTTCGATGTTTGGGTAGGGGGAACAACCGAACCAGAGGTCTGGCTGGCCACTGTCTGCTGTATCGACAATTGTTACAATTGATTTGATAGTTGATCAGTGGGTGTTTCTTGTGTTTAAACAACTATACCATCGGCATGTGGTCCATACTTTTGTCTGGCCTTGTCAAGGATGGATCATGGCACATCTGGAAAAATCTCATAGAGTAAACCAGATTGAGAGTATATCAGTTCGAGTTGTTGTGCTCTCATTATCGGCTCCTCCTCTAAAAACTCTCTCGACGTTGCTACGTCCTTGGATAAATGAGGTACCAAAGACTTCAAGAACCACTCCAGCAAGATATCCGGCAGGACCTGGACCTTAATCAAACTCTTTCGACGACACCATTCTCGGATGTGATCTGAGATATGATCAACCCTTGTCTACTCAAAGATGGCCAGGAGTTTGGTGTTGGCATCATATCTCACGGGTAGTTGGAAATGGTTTAGGAAAACCATCGCCAAATCACTAAAGTAAGAGTATCTTGAGTGGTCGAGCTTGATGTACCATTTCACGGCACCCCTGATAAGAGTGCGTTGAAACCCTAAAAGTGAAACCCTAGTTTTCACCGGTACTAGAAGTACCAGAAAACCAGAAGCACCAGAAAACCAAAATTACCAGAAAACTAGAAATACCAGAAAACCAGAAGCACCAGTCCAGAAATCCGTTGGTCAAGTTTGAGGGGGCGGGATTTGGACTTTCAGAAATCTTACTGTACCAACTTACTCGCCTTAGCTCAGTGCATCTAGCCCTTGGATTAGAATTTCAAAACTTGAAGTTTGAAAAAATAGGGTTTCCTCATAAAACCCTAAGTTGCAGTTTCAGAATCAGTTGTAGTACAAGTTGCAATCACCCTTGAAGTTTTTAAGAATTGGTAATCATTATCGCTGCTACCAGATGGTGCCACTACCTGCAAATGCTATCAGGTGTATGTACTCAAATATGTTTAAATTGTTAAGCTTTAAAGGGTTTTTGTAGGAGAAGGGATCTCTTGCCATAGATCCAGAAGGATCTCAAGATCCAAGACATTCAGAAGAATAATGCAACCCAGGTTTGATTATTCTGATATGCATCTATTTGTTATGCCATTATTTTGATCTAGGTTGCATGTTGAAGCTATGACCATCATACTAACCTTTGGTCAAAATTAAAGTCAAGGTATTAGATCGATTAAAGTTGAGATCATGGAGTTTATTCTCTAACCCAACCTTTTGTTAACATGGCATATTTTCCTAGTACAAAAGATAGGTTGAAGAAAGCACTTGTCATCTTGAGTGAAGGAGACTTGGAAGAAAAACAACACACACTCATTCTTGAGGACAAGACTCCAAGTTCCAGGTTTGATTAATTAAGCTGATACGATTCAAAATTACACATGACAAAGTTGATTACTACCCCTTTACAAGTAAACACTATAGTTGAGGTAGCAGTCTTTGTAAAGTATTATACTTGGTAGCATGTAAGCATATTGAGATAAATGCTTAATGTAACATATACAACATCTCCTCTAGGAGAAACTTCTTGTGTTAATCCCAGGTTACCATGGAGGAATGTTTGATCACAACAGAGGAAGAGTGTTGACCTCATTTCGTATTGTATTTCTTACTTTTGATATTTGCTTCAGACATGTCACAAGTAATAGCTCTAAAGGAGCTACTGTGATGATTATTTGTTTTTTTGTTTTATCTACTATTATCAAAAGAGTATTATTCTTGCTTGATGTTTTGTTGACCTTGTTCAGATCACGGGTGATAACCTTGAGAAAGCTATAGTGAATGTTGCAGAAGACAACATATTATATGAGATATGAAGCAGACTATGTACATTACCATATACATTCATGTACCCAAAGAGAAGAAGTCCAAGCTAGATCCTTTATGAAGAAAGGATACAATGAATCTTCAAAGACATCTCTAATAAGAGACAGATTGAGACAAGCAGAGACGTTGTCCTTAAAGAAGAGATAGTTTTTCAAAGAACCAAAGAATCTCAGATGGAGATTTACAGTGAGACAATACCTTCTCCTCCTTTAGCAATTCATAGGGAGACAGGCATTACTCTAGGTTATCCAGAATCTCCAGTTGATATGTTCAGAGATATTGCAGTAAGGCATAAAATGCCTACCTAGACTCACTCTACAAGAGGCAGAGAAACATACAAGCCTCTCAAGGGACATTCCGAGAAACCAAAAGAGATTTTCGAGCTACCCTTTAGTCATGAGCCACCTCATTGATGCTGACACTCCTTGTCTTCGAGAAGCAATAAGAGAATCAGTATGACAAGATGCCATAATAGAAGAATACCAGTATATCTTAAAGAATGATGCATATGGTATTATTCAGGGACCAGAAAGGGAAGTCTGTGGTAACTTCCAAGTAGATCTATAAGATCAAGCATGCAACTGATGGAAGTATCAAGAAATACAAAACGAGATCTATAGCCAGAGGTTTCTCATAAACAGAGGGAGTTGTCTATGATGAGACACTTGACCTAGTGAACCTGATACACTTCCATCTGTACTACCATCCATGATTTGGAAACTATAGCAGATAGATATATTCTTGATGAGTTTCAGCAAGAGTATTGTTGATCCAAACCTATAGAGTGTTGGTGACGAGAACCTGATCCTGATGACTTATTAAGAAAGCATTATTGTTGGATAAAAGTAATCCTTGACTTCTAAAATTGAGATGAAGAATCTGAGTATGATGCACTACTTCTTGGGACAAGAAGTATGACAGAAGACCGATAATATTTTCCCGAGTCAAGGAAAATATACAGTGAAAATATTAAAGAAGTTCGATATGAAAAAATGCAAAATCCACCATGATGAATTTAAAGAAGAAGATTGATGATGATTCAGACGAGACTGATCCACAGCTGATTGGATCACTAATGAATCTGGTCAACACCAGACTGGATTCATACCATGCAGTGAATGTGCCTAGTTATTTCATGAGTCAACCAAGACAGACTCACTAGACAACAACAAAACATGTATTGAGATATATACAAGGCACAACTGGATATGACATGAGATATGCCTTCTGTGTGAAACTGATTTTGCAGGATATACCGATTCAGATTGAGCCAGAAGTACAGTGGAATGAAAGAACACATCCAGTTGATGTTCTACCGTGAAGTTTGCCATGGTTTCCTGATGCAGCAGAAAACAAAACTATGTGGCCTTGAGTACCACAGAGGTAGATTATATAAGCATCAAGTGTGTGAAGCAATGTGGCTTCACAAGCTTCTAACAGATTTACTTGACCATGAGATGGATCTCATGATGATGACCAAAAGTCGTGAGTAAAAGCTCCTTGAGAATCGAGTGTTTCTTGATGGATCGACATATAATGAGATGAAACATCCTTATTTCAGAGATATGATGCAGAGGAAAATTGTACACATGCAGTACCTTCCTACACATGAGCAGATTGCAGATATCTTCACCAAATTAACTTCATGAAGAATGGCTCCCTAGTTGAGAGGGAGTTTCGATAACTCCAACCACGACAAAATTCAAAATACATCCGTGTGAGACTTGGCATGATAAAGAATGCCTCCCTAGCTGAGAGGGAGTGTTGATGAATGAAGTTATGGGAGACATCCTCCAGCTTACAAACCTGTGATATGTGGAACCTAGAAGCTATGTGAGTCTTTCTCTCAGTTTACAAACCTGAGAGAAATCCCCTAAGAAGGGTTTGTGGTTCCTACCTGAGACAGAGCTAGGAACGTAGAGATTACCTCCTCCATGAACTGAGTGAGAAGAACTCCAGATGATTATTGGGTGGAATAGCGATCTGTTGAGTTAGGACGTGCCTATGGCTGAGCACAAGGTGAATGTGAGAAATCCCAAAAGTGTTAGGCACATCATCATGTGAACATAAATGAATATGATGTGATGGCCTCCTCTGAGTAGCAGAGTTGACGAGATGACTCCATATTATTCTCATGTTGATGGCAATGGGAAGGCAAATATGTAGAGTGGGCATGCCTGTGGACGAGCACAGGTTAACGTGTGAGGACCTGGTTCATCTGTGTAATGCGGTAAATCAGATCTATGACATCCCTATGGATATGCCCCTAGTGGATGAGCACTAGTGGGTGTATCAAATCCCTTGTTATATATATTGTTCAAGATTCAAACCTACCTGTAACCCTAATTGTTATGTAAAGGGTACAGATAAAAGATAATTAATATTAATATTAATATTAATTATAATAAATAATAAAAATAATAATAAGTATATTTGACTTAGAGAGGTCGACCTTGTTGTGCCAATAGACGCCCTTGTTAATTGGTCAAAGTCTAACATAAGTAGGAGATGATTCTCCATTGTAGAATCATATCCTTCTTGTGTGTTTTGGAAATTTCAGCAAGTATTTCTCTTTGGCAAAGGTGCGCACCTCTCTTGGGCCCTAGTATTCTAGAGCTTAAGCACCCTCTTGTGTGCTAAGTCATTCTTGGTGGTGAAAGGTATTTCTCTTGAAGAATATAGCAAAGGATTTGGCTGAGTTTTCTTGCCTTGTTGAGAAGGGTTCCCAGGATATATCTTGTGTACTTGTGCATGGTGTTTCTTCTTGTGATCTTCGTTGCTGCAACATTCTTGTTTATGGTTAAGACATGATGAAATTGAAATGAACTACATGCTTAACCTAATGCTTATGAAAATTCAACAGGTACGTGACCCCCACCGTAAGGGATAGCATTATAGGAGGCTGAGGTGCCCCCCGTGGACCCTTGCAAGGGATCATTTTATCTCCCTACCCCCAAACCCATGGTTTGTAGGGTGGAGTAGGTAAGGATGGAGTTTGTATCAAAGTCGAGCATCCCATATGAAAATGGAGGGCCCGTCGCACTCTATGTGAACAGAGTAGTGGTCGCTGCCATTGACGGAATCAAACCACTGCCCGAAGTAGAGGTGGTCGAGACCATGGTGGTCTGAAACGGCGAAGGTGGGCTAGGAGGAGGAATGCCCCCAGTGGTGGCAGTCGTTGAGGGAGTGTGAGGACTCCCTGACGAAGTAGCAACATTTGCTTCCATAGTTGCTTGCAATACTATCTGACGCTCATGAGGTGTTACCCTTGGAGGGACAACTTGGACTGAGATTAGTGCCAACAAGTCAATTATCAGAGGGTTAACTGGCTCAAGAGCTTCCGATCGAAGGTCAGAAACAATGAGCTCCTCCAGATTCAAGTGCTCTCCTCTCGGAGCTAGCTCAGGCACAATTTCCCGTGGCCGATCATTTCAAATGACCCTTCCTGGTCAAGTCTTCGTCGTAACGGTGGCGGTGGTGGCTCTAATGTAACCGGCGGCAGGCCTTGAAGCCTTCGCGACCGACGAAGCTCTTGATCTTAAAATTTGTGAAAAGATCAATGACACAGTGAGTCTTTAACTAACATTGAAAACCAAGCACACACTAGAAAAGTTCCTACAAGATAAAGTAAGAAAAACATTATCTAGTTGGCAGAACAGTTACGCCAGCCAACACTAGAGCAACTTACCGGTGAAAGTGCAACTCGAACACAAAAGAACTCTCCAAGTATACTCTGCAAAGTGTGGCCCGACGTCTGCCCTAGGTATCGTGGTATACCCCTGCAGTTACCTATGTAAGTCCCTAGGATAAATGCAACTAAGTTGCCAGCTTGCAAACAGTCACCAAGCAGGTAGAGTCGATAATCGGGTGGACTGCAATGAGCAGGATAACAAGTCCAAAACCTACCGAGGGTATCGAGAGCAAGTGGTCCAGAAGACAACTGAGGATCTCGAAGGATTCTAGATCCATGAAGCTCCGTAGACAAATGCAAGTGATAGTATCCCACGACAGATCCTCAATATGTGTTCCCCACTATGTTTGGTCCGGCTTTGGAGAGGTTATCTCCGTTGCCTTTCCTCACGCGACCTCATGTTTAGACCTTGTGTTAGAGGGGGGTCCCAGATAACTTTCACGTCACTAGACTTCTACACTCCCTAGCTCTGACTCCAATGTTTGTTTATAAGCCTTGAAGAGTTTACTCTCCAACCTAATTCAAGGCCCTACCCTAAACTAGTTGATTGACCATACAAACATAAAAGTCTAATTGATTTTAAATTAGCGTTCTTTTTAAATGGCTTGTTTTCACTCAAAGGATATGGCAATGAAACTAGTGATGTGTATGAGAGACGAAAAGAGGAGAAGTAAACGAAACTGAAAGCAAAATTACTTCTAGTTAACAATACAGATTTGCAACTAACTCTTTAAACCAACTTTTCATAACCAGTTATTTTCAAGATATTTAACTAAAACAAAATTTCACTCGAATACAAGCTACTTAAATTCTATGATATCAGTAAAGAACTTAACAATTAAACTATTTTTCCTTTCAAGTAAAATAACTACCCTAACTACTTTACCAAACTAAGAAATGAAAAATCTTTTTCTTTTTTCTGTAAATGCTTCAAGCAAGAAAAACTTGAAATAAATATTTTTTCTTTTCTTTATATCAAATGAAAGGGGAAAAAGAAACACCAGACAAGACTGAAACTGACCTCTGGCCCACTGTGGATTGCAGGGAGTCACTAAAGACACCAAACAGGTTGATCAACAACTCAAAGACTCGCCTAAAAACCCTTTCTAACTAAACACAAGAAATCTTTAAAAGATAAGCAAGCTAACATTTATCCCAACCTATGACTGTAAAAACCAGACACATTGATCTTAATAAAAAAAACTTGAGAAGTAAAAACCTCAATCAGGGAAGAGGTTGATTGCCTCTTCTTAAAAACAGTTTCTTGACACATGTACGCTACTGATGCTTAAGCAGCCTGCATATGTATGCGGGATGTCTATAAAGCAAGGCACGTATGTACACGTGATGTCTATAAAGAAAGGCATGTACATACGCATGATGACCCACACCAAGCTGCATACACCTCTGTACTTCTTGAAAAAAGAAATAAGACTGACTAACTGACAGGGCGGGGAGAACTGGTATGGCACCAACAAGTGACCAGAATCCCTTAAAAGACTCAGCAGACTCAACAGAAACTCAAAAGGTATAAAACCAATCAAATACCCAAAAAAAAACCTAAAACCCTAAAGGCTTCCCCAGTATGGTCGCCATTTCTGCTAGTGGGAAAACCCCCCTATGGCTACACTAGGGTTTACAATGTAGGCAGATCAATAACCGTTTAAAAGTCTCCTACTTCTCTAACTACCCCAAACATACCCCATACTCATGCAAGAAAAGCAAAATGATAAGGATATGGTAACTGTTATCACTCCAAGAAACTCCTTAGGGTTGTAGGCTAAGAATGCTTGGTAACTTAAGAATATGTTAGATTTTGTATGCTTGGAACAATAGGATAACTCAATAGCTAATGAAAAGGACCACTTCATACATTCAAGTAAGACAATTCTTTTAGAACTCAATGATCAGACAACAAAGTTTGAATAGGATATGAAGAATGCTAGTCTAGATAACCAAATACACAATGTGCAGGGTCATACAAGATCGCAAGAAAACCTTTAGTTCAAGTTCATGAGCTTAATAAGAAGATAACATTTCTTAGAAGCTGAG
>SNQJ01S0208266.1:16200-28679 GCA_010110895.2 Picea sitchensis | reverse complement strand
AAGAAGAATATGAAGAGGAAGAAGTTGACTACCAAGAATAATTGTTGTGTTCCATAGAAGTTATCAGAAGAGAAAATAAGAAAAACAAGAAACTACAAGTGAAACTAGACAAGAAAGAAGACACTAAGGAACTAGAACAAATGATCACAAATTTTAAGGTTAAAATTGAAGAAGATAAAAGAATTGAAGAAGCACTCAAAGAATAAATATAAGGAAGAGATAGGATCATTGAAAATTTGGAAGAAGAAATTGTCACATTAAGAAAGGATCTTCAAAAGAAAAATATGCAGAACAACTCAAAAGTTTTGAATGACATTATCAGTAGTTAGAAACCTCATCATGAAAAGTCCAAAATTGGATACAATCAAACAGAAAAGGGATCAAGCTCCAAAAAAATAGAACAATAAGCATATCCAACAAGTTATGCAGAAACAATCAAAGGGGATAGGAATGTCTACAAAGAAAATTACAGGGACACTCCTCCACCGAGAAGATTCAGATTTCAGAATCAATGACCGATAGAAACAAATAGGCATGAGGAAGAAGAATGATTCATAAGAGTACCTCATTTCATAAGATCTTCAAATCCTAGGTATCAAACTATATTTTTTGGTTTATGTTATGCATGTAACAATTTTGGACACAAATCTGTGAATTGCAGAGCTAACAACAGGAACATAAACAAATTTGAAAGTCATACACAAAAGGGTTATACAAGAAGGCCTAATGAAACACTGAGAAGAAGTTACAATAGGTTTGAATCTTTGAGAACCGAAGTGGAATGATACAAATGTAACAACTTGGACACATGGCCACAGATTGCAGAATGATAGTCCCTCCTAGAGAACAACAACAGAAGAACAACAGTCATAGATAGGAACCTCAAAAAAGGACATGGATAAGAAAGAAGAATCAGTATAGCAATGAAGAATGCACACTCTCTCTACAAGATAAGAAAAAGAAACGTGGTTGGTATGTTGACAATGGATGTTCAAAAAACATGACAGGTGATAGAGATAGGTTTCTTACATTAAGAAAGGAAAGAGATGGATCAGTCTCCTTCGGAAATGATGATTAAACTAAAATCATTGGAAAATGCACAATCAGAATTGGGAACAAGAATACCCAGGCATAAAATGTTCTACTAGTAGAAGATATGAAACATAATATTCTAAGTGTGAGTCAAATGTGTGACCAAGGTCATAAAGTTATTTTCAATTCACAAAAGTGCGATATAAGAAAAAAAAGGTTCAGGAAAATTGATTGCAACAACTGCGAGAACTTCAAGCAACATATATGTACTAAGTGAAATTGGACATTAAAAGTGTTTCCTAGGAAAGGAAGATGAAAGTTATCTATAGCATAGAAGAATGGGTCACATACATTTTGATAACCTTTTCAAAGTCATCAAAAGGGAAGCAGCTAGAGAAATTCCCCAGATCACGAAACCAACCAACACTTTATGCAAGCATTGTCAACAAGGAAAACAAACAAAGACCAAGTTTAAATCAAAATAATATTCAACGACAAGACCACTATAAATTGTGCATACTGATCTAGTTGGACCAACTACAAAAAAGGGTTTAAAAGGTGAGAAATACTTTATGTTATTAGTTGATTATTATATAAGAATGACTGTAGTTTTCTTTCTCAGGAATAAGTCATAAGCTTTTGAAAACTTCAAGGTCTACAAGGAAATGGTTGAAAATGAAATGGATTCAAAAATCAAATGTTTGATATCTGATAATGGAGGAGAGTTTACTTCAAAGGAATTTATGGACTACTACAACAGGCATGGAATAAAAAGGCAATTCTTTGTTGCTAGGACACCTCAAAAAAATGGAGTTGTTGAAAGAAAGAACATGACAGTACAGGAAATGGCTCAAACAATGCTAATGGATTCCAAATTGAGAGATATTTTTTGGACATAGGCAGTGCATATAGAATTTCACATTCAAAACAGAGTAATGCTAAAAAACAAAACTGAAAAAACTCCCTATGAGATATGGAAAGGAAGACCAACAAATGTGAAGCACTTTAGAGTTTTTGGAAGCAAATGCTACATCAAAAGAGAATATGGAAGAATGGAAAATTTTGAATCTCATGTGGAAAAAGGAGTACCTATTGGTTACTCAAGTACAAGGAAAGAATACAAGTGTTACAACCTAAGATTGAACAAAGTTTTGGAAAGAATCAACGTAACAATTGATGAAACAAGTAGACCAGAATTAAAGGAAAAAGAAAATGAATCAATGGAACAACTTTACGAAGAAGAAGCAGAAGATGAAAAAGAAGTAGAAGGGGAAGATGAAGAGAATCTGATAGAAGCAGAAGAGCAAGTTTAGCAAGTGCCTCCAAAGACACCTAGTAGACTAGTACAGAAGAATCATCCTTCATATTATATTATCGGAAACAAAGATGCAGGAGTTGAGACTAGAAGAATAATTCGTTCACCAAAACAATTGCACCTAGCACTCTCATCTATGATTGAACCAACTTGTTTTGAAGAGGCCATTAAGGATGAATTTTGGAATAAGGTCATGGATGAAGAATTGGATCAAATAGAGAAAAATAACACTTGGGAATTGGTTCCAAGACCAAAGGATAATAATGTGATCAACACAAAGTGGGTATACAAGAATAAATTGAATGAAAATGGATGGGTTACAAGGAATAAAGATAGATTGGTATGTAAAGGATATGCACAGGTTGAAGGAATCAACTTTGAAGAGACATTTTCCACAGTTGCAAGAATGGAAGCAATTTGATTTCTTTTAGCCTATGCATGCTCCAAAAATATTAAAGTGTATCAGATGGATGTAAAATCAGCCTTTCTGAATGGGGAACTTGAAGAAGAAGTCTAGATTGAACAACCAGGAGGATTTCAGTTGTCAGAGAACACAGATTATGTGTGTAAACTAAATAAGGCCTTGTATGTTCTAAAACATGTTCCTAGAGCATGGTACTCTAGACTAGATAAATATCTACATGAGGCAGGGTTCAGAAAAGGAAGTGAAGACATCAACCTCTACATAAAGGTAACTCAACATAGTTTTTTGTTAATTGAAGTTTATGTTGATGATATTATTTTTGAAAGTACTGATGACGGGTTAAGCCAAAAATTTGCAAAGGACATGCAGAATGAATTTGAAATGTCATTACTTGGACAACTATCCTTCTTTCTGGGTCTTCAGATATGTCAAAGCAACCAAGGAATTTTTATTTCTCAAACCAAGTATATCAGAGAAATGCTAAAGAGGTTTGGAATGGAAGATTGCAAACTGGTTATCACTCCCATGCAAACCAGTTGCAAGTTGAGAAAAGATGATGATTCAAAGTCTACAGATCAGAGGAAATACTGGTCAATGATTGGTAGCCTACTATATTTGACAGGATCCAGACCAGATGTAATATTGCAGGTAGTTGGACAAGTGGCATGATTTCAAGTAGCACCAAAGGAATCACATGTATTAGCAATGAAGAGTATTTTCAGATATTTGAAAGGAACATAAGATTTTGGATTATGGTATCCAAAAGGAAAGGATCTATCACTTATTTCCTACACAGATGTAGATTGGGTAGGTTGCACTAATGACCGATGAAGCACCAGTGGAGCAGCGTTCTACTTGGGTGAATTTTTAGTATCATGGCTAAGCAAGAAACAATCATCAGTATCTTTATCTACAATCGAGGCAAAGTATATTGAAACAACAAGATGTTGTACATAGATTCTATGGATGAAACAAACTCTGACAGATATATAGGTTGAGTATGATGATCTCATTCCAATCTATTCTGATAATACAAGTGCCATCAGTATATCAAAGAACCTGGTGATGCACTCCAAGACGAAGAACATTCCAATCAAGTATCACTTTCTATGGGAACAGGTTGCAGAAAATAACATTAGAGTTGAATATGTGGGAACAAAAGAACAAGTGGCAGACATGTTTACAAAACCACTTCCACAAGAATCCTTTGAGTATCTTCGCCAAAGACTCAAAGTTATTTCCACTCCAAAATGAATGATTTTGAATTCTTATATTATATTTCTTAGATGTACACGAGGAGATCAGGTTGGGAGATCAGACGAGTCAGTTAGGGGGATCAGACCCAAATGGAAAGATACCTTTGCCATTGATGACAAAGGGGGAGATATTTATCAGATGCAAAGGATAGAGACATAGCTTCAAAGGGAGGGTTGGTCAGAGAGATGTAGGCATGGTTCCAGTGGGAGCATGAGTGATATGATTTCAATATTGCATTAGAGTGTTTCCATCAATTCCAAAGGGGGAGATTGTTGATTAATTGGGTTGGTTTTCATTGATGTCAACCCTTGAAGAAAGTCTAGTAGTGAATTTTGGTAGCAAAAAGGTTTGGGTAATGGACCCAAGTTTTTTTTATGTATAATGGTACGAGTTTTCATATATTTCCAGGTAAGACTATTCTAGATGGATAATACATGTCATGCCATTTATGGTGGTATGTGAACGTCACATAACTCCTCACAGTTTGAGAGTTATGGCCTTACAAATTTGGAGGACCCTCATATGTTGGCTTGAAGCCCCAAAAGGTCAAAGAAGTCGAAGTGATTACAAAGAAGAAATTATTTAAATAATAAAGTGAAGTGAGAAAGTCAAAAAGGATTATTTAAATAATAAAGTGAAGTGACAAAGTCAAAGAGGATTATTTAAATAATAAAGTGAAGTGACAAAGTCAAAGAGGATTATTTAAATAATAAAGTGAAGTGACAAAGTCAAGGTGGGTTATTTAAATAATAAAGTAAATATACAACTTTCTAATTATGGAAAGTGGTTAGAAGTGGATTACCCCTAAAATAAGGAAATTGGGTTAAGATGGTTTAAAGGTAACCCCTTGAGGAAGCTACATGAAAGTATAAATAAGAGGCAAGGCTCTCTCATTTCAATTACACTTGATCATATTGAATATCTACAGGTGATTGAGGTAATCAAAGGATATCTAAGCCTAATTTCAGAGGGAAGGTGAAGTAAAGAAGGCCAAAATTCAAGGGAGGATAAATTCTTTTAATGATGCTTTCTAAGGTATGTTATTTACATGTCATCTCACCATTTTCGCAATAAATATTTTTCTAGAATGATTCAAGCCGTGAAATTGGGAGACAATTGAGGAAAGATATCCAAGTAGTTGTGGTACGAATTTCATCTTGTGGGTATTTGTATTTTTGGAGCTACACTCTATGGAAAATAAGGTTTGTGGCTAGTCCTAAAACTAGTCTAAAACAGGTGTTTCGGGTCAAAACGTCATAACTTCTTCATAATAGATCCAAATTCAGTAAGACCAAATGTGTTGGTTAGAGTATAGTTTTTAGTATTCTGTGTAAAATTTTCAGATCCATACAAAAATATTATGTGCAGGGCATGCTCTACAAGTTCGCTCTCTAGAATAAGCCAGAATTCAACAAGGTATGTCATTTTTTCTGTAACTCCTTTTCTGAGAAGTTCCAAGTAGTGACACCTAGAGTAATTACATAAAAAACACTAAAGAAAATTGTGTACTATTTTCATATCTTTATTCATTATAGGTAGATATTTATGATTATTTCAAGTTAGGGTTGTTGACTAATCCAAAACTAGTCATGTGAGACTAAAGCAAAGTTTGATGAAAATGATAGTCTCTTGTTTTTAAAGTTAAGGAAGTTTTGCAGGTTGAGGTACAGTTTAATGCATGGTTGATGCACTTGTTTATGGTACAAGTTGATTACAGGTTGTTTGGTACAGTTTGGTGCATGGTTGATGCACGTATTTATGGTACAGGTTGATTACAGGTTGAGGTACAGGTTGATGCATGTTTGATACATGGTTTAGGTTATTGGTATAGGTTGTTTGGTGTAGGTTTATTGGTACAACTTTACAACATCATATCTCACAATGATAGTTTGACAATGGTTCCATCATTCTACTTATAGGATAGGGTGGTTGGATGGGGCAAGGACAGGTGGTTGTAGCCACCTTTCGGTTGTAGCCAGAGAACATAGTGGGTTGTAGCTTACTTCTGGTTGTAGTCGAATAATTTGGGAGTTGGAGCTTCCCTCAGGTTGTAGCCTGAGAAACTAGGGGGTTGGATCCTCCTTCCATTTGCAGCTAGAAAACAAAGGAAGTTGCCACTTCCATTGAATGTAATTATTCAAGACATATAAGTAAAATCATTATGTGGTTTTCTCCCGCTTTGGGTTTCCACGTAAAAACACTGGTGTACTGTGTATGTGTATGATTGTTCATTTGTTCATTGTTTATTTACTATACAAATATTGAATGATAATGATACATTGATATAACACTTGCATTATATGGTTAAAAAGGATTAGATTTCTCTATTACTGATTCACCCCCCCTCTCAGTAATCCAACATAAGTTACAATTCATTTTCTACATTACAAATGTTCAAAGTTGAATGCAAGAAGTTCAACAATTATGGTCATCAAACCAGTGAATGCAAGATAACCACAAAAAAAACTTATTTTATCACTCAAGATAAGAAAATATGGAAAGAAAAACATATGGAAGACAGATAATGCAAAGTAGCCCTGTGTGCCAAGAACAAAAATTGTCAATGGTACATTGACAGTGGATTCACCAAACATATGACAGGAGATCAAAATAAATTTATCAAACTAACAAAGAAGGAAAAAGGAAGTGTCACATTTGGAGATAATCTATCTGGTAAAATACTTGGAAAAGGCATCATCACCTTGGGCAACAAGAAAAACAAAGAAGAAAATGGGTTACTAGTTTAAAATTTGAAGCCTAATCTTCTAAGTGTAAGAAAAACTTGTGATCAAGGACATATACTCATGTTTGACTCCCAGAGATGTGAAATAAGAAAAGAAAGATCAGGAAAGTTATTTTCTATTGCACTTAGAACCTCAAGCAATGTGTATATCCTATATATTAAAGATGAAGAATAATTCCATATGAGTAAAAAAAATGAAAGTTGGCTATGGAACAAAAGGATGGGACACTTGATCTTTGATAATTTGATCAAATCTAGTAAAAATGGAGCTATAAAAGACCTACGAAAAGTCATCAAGCACTCAAATCCTATTTGTAAACATTGTCAATTAGGAAAGCAGACAAGAGTCAGATTCAAGACAAAAGAGCATTCGACATCAAAACCCTTGGATATTGTTCACACTGATATTTGTGGACCCTATAGGAATAAAAGCATACAAGGGGAATGCTACTTCATGTTGATCATTGATGACTACATAAGGATGACCTAGGTATATTTTCTCAAAGAAAAATTTGAGGAATTTGATAATTTTAAAGCATTGAAGACTTATGTAGAGAATGAAACAAATCTCAAAATAAAATGTTTAAGATCAGATAAAGGAGGATAATTTACCTCTAAAGATTTCAATAAGTGTTTTGAAGATCATGGAATCAAGAGACAATTCTCAACTCCAATATTTCCTCAACAGAATGGAGTTGTGGAGAGGAAAAACAAAACTGTTCAAGAGGTTGCATGAACTATGTTGAATGAAGCCAAGCTTCCATACAAATTTTGGAGAGATGCAATATATACAACAGTTCACATACTTAACGGAGCACAACTTAGACATAACCATGAGAAAACCCCTTATGAATTGTGGTTTGAAAGACCAACATCTGTGAAACATTTCAAATTATTTGGAAGTAAGTGTTACATCAAGAGGGATGAAGATAATCTAAGGAAATTTGACTCTAGATTAGATGAAGGTATATTTTTTGGATATTCACCTTAAAAAAAGGCCTACAAATGCTATAATCTAAGTTTGCACAAAATAGTGGAAAGTAAAAATGTAAAAATAGATGATCTAAAAATTGAGAAAAAACAAATCTCAAAATGAAACAAAAGGCAATGAATGGAGAAGAACTAATGATGATGAAGAAGATGGTGAGTCATAATATGAATAAAATGATGAAGAATTCAGAGAGAATGAAGCATGCATTGATTAAGAAAACATTCAAGAAGAAACACCCATGCCAAAGCCACAATAAAAAGGATTCAAAAGAATCATCCATAAAGTCAAGTTATAGGAGACAAAAGTGTTGGAGTAGAAACAAGGAGGAAACTCTTATATGAAGAACAAACAATGATTTATGTAATAGAGCCTAAAAAAAATTTAGAAGCTAGTAAAAGTGAGGATTGGATAAAAGCAATGAATGAAGAACTTGATCAAATCAAGAAAAGTCATACTTGGGAACTGGTTCCAAGACCTAAAGATAAAAATGTGGTAGGAACCAAATGGATATTCAAAAACAAAATCAATGAAAATGGATAGATCATAAAAAATAAAGCCAGACTAGTATGCAAGGGATATTCCCAAGTGGAAGGAATTGACTTTGGAGAAACCTTTGCTCCAATAGCAAGATTAGAAGCCATTAGATTTTTTTAGCATTTGCATGTTTCAAAAACTTAAAAATCTATCAGATGAATGTCAAATCATCATTCTTGAATGGAACCTTAGAAGAATAAGTCTACATAGAACAACTTGAAGAGTTTAGATTGACATAAAAACCAGGCTATGTATGCAAATTGAAGAAATATCTATATGTTCTTAAACAAGCCCCTACATCATGGTTCTCAATACTTTATCAATATATACAAGAACAAGGATATAAGAGAGGAACTACTGATATTAATATATATGTATATCAAAATTAAAGAACAAAAATGATTATTATAGTGGTATATGTGGATGATATAATCTTTGGAAGTAATATGACTATACTAAGAAAATAGTTTTCCACAAAAATGCAGAAAGATTTTGAGATGTCTATGTTAGGTGAAATAAAGTTATTCATAGGGTTACAATTCACTCAAATAGAAAAAGGAATATTCATATGCCAAAGTAAATATGTCAAATAAATTCTCAATAAATTCCAAATGGAAGACCGCAAACCAATGTGCACTCCTATGGTCCCATGATGCAAACTAAGCCTAGATGATGATTCACCAAAAGTAGACAAGACTATGTATAGATCCATGATTGGAAGTATGCTCTATGCAAAAGAAACAATACGTGACATAATGCAAGTTATAGGACTAGGGGGTAGATTTCAATCCACACCTTAAGAAACTCACTTAAAAGTAGTAAAAAAGATATTCAAATATCTACAAGTTCTTGGTTGTGGAGCCTAGTTATCTTCCTAATTCATAGGTATTTGTTTTCAGTCGTGTTTATACCCCATGAAGAATGTACACCCCTCTATGCGGGGGGGATTTCCCCCCCTGCAAGGGTAGAAGGGTGAAGCCCCTAAAGGAAAATTTTCGTTGTAAATCTATATTGTAATTTCATAATCAATCTTGATCGTTCATTATTCAGTCACAAATCTGATGGTAGAGATTATGTTAGGGATTTTTTCTCTAGAAGGAAACCCTATTTTATGAGGGAATTGTATTTCGACTATGGATTATCACAAATATTGTATTATGAGAGAGGATATTGTGTGAGAAAGAAGAGCAATTTACAACAGGTGTGTTGTAGGTTGTATCCCTTCATTTTCTTGGATAATAAAAAGGAAGGACCTGGCAATTTATTTGGTGGACGTAACCCACACTGGATGAACCACATATATCTATGTATTTATTGTATTGTGTATCCTCTGTGTTTTATTTACACATTTGTTTTATTTATTTCTCTGTGATCTTGTTTTTCTAACAATTGGCATCAGAGTGAAAGGTAACTTGTAGGAAATAGTGTTCCTAGTTCGAGTGGGAGAAATGGTGGAAGATGGAAAGTTTAGGGTCGAGAAATTTAATGGCCAAAACTACCAGTTGGGGAAGATGTAGATGGAAGATTATTTATATCAAAAGGATCTATTCCTACCATTGGGTGGAATAACAAAGAAGCCGATGACCATGAAGTACAAAGAATGGGAGGTTCTTGACAGAAAGGCACTAGGAACAATACAACTGATCCTAGAAGCGTCGGTGGCTTTCAATATTTCAAAAGAAAATACAATGAAGGATATGATGGATGCATTGGCTAAATTGTATGAAAAACCATCAATGTCGAATAAGGTATTTCTTATGGAGAGATTATTTAATTTGAAGATGTCATAAGGTGGGTCTGTTTCATATCATTTAAATGAATTTAATACATTTACTAATCAACTAAGTTATGTAAAATTGGACTTTGATGATGAGGTTAGGGATATTCTAATCTTGTTCTCATTGCGAGAAAGTTGGAATGGCTTGTTCATGGATGTAAGTAACTCTATTTCTGGTTCAAACACTCTAAACTTTGATGATGTTGTTGGTGTTATCCTTAGCTAGGAAATGCGACGGAAAAGCATAAGTGAGACATTAAGTAATGCATTGACTGTGGAGAACAAGGGAAGACAAAATGATAGAGAAAAGGGATCAAGGAACTATGGGAATTATAGAAAGGGAAGATCCAAATCCAGACTGGGAAAGATAGAGTGTTGGAATTGTAGGAAGAAAGGACATTTGAAGAAAGACTACAGATCTCCAAAGAAACAAAGAGATGGACAACAAGAGAAAAATCAAGAAGCAAATGTAACAGGTGATGTGTTACAAGATGCTTTGATTATTTCTATAGATAGTATTTCTGAGTCTTGGGTAGTAGATTCAGGGGCTTCATTTCATGCCACACCCCATAGGAAACATTTTCTAGATTATGTTCAAGGTAATTTTGGACAGGTTCATTTGGGTGATGATGCACCATGAAAAATTGTTGAAATGAGAAAGGTAAAAATAAAGAAAAAGAATGAAAACCAATGGTTGTTCAAAGAGGTAAGACATGTTTCATATCTAAGGAAAAATATAATTTCAACTGGGTAGTTGGAAAGTGAAGGATGTATATCTATATTTACAGATAAGGTGTGGAAGCTCACCAAAGGATCATCGGTGATAGAAAACTGAGAGAAGGTAGGTACATTTTATTTATGTAATGGTAATATTGACTCTTCTATCTCTTTAGCTTCTATAGGAGTGGATACAACACTGTGGAATCATAGGCTTGGACACATGAGTGAGAAGGGGATCCAGATACTTCACAAAAGAATTTTTTTTCTAGATATTAAACAAATTGATTTGGATTTTTTTGAGCATTGTGTTTATGGAAAACAAAAGAGAGTCAGATTTCTTAGAGTTGGAAAGGTAAAGAAGAACGAAAGGTTAGAGCTTGTGCATACAGATGTATGGGGACCAACTTAGGTATCATCTCTTGGTGAATCTCATTATTATGTTACTTTTATTGATGATGCAACTATAAAAACTTAGGTTTATTGCATTCAACACAAATCTGATGTTTTTGACACTTTTAAGAAATGGAAATCTTTGGTTGAGAATGAGACAGGAAAATGTTTGAAGTGTCTGAGATCAGACAATGGAGGTGAATATTGCAGCAAGGAGTTTGATGATTATTGTTCATACAATGGGATTCATAAAAATAGTTCTAGGAACACCACAAGAAAATGGTGTGTCATAAAGGATGAATAGGACAATCATGGAGCATGCAAGGAGTATGAGATTGCATGTTTAATTTCCCTTACAGTTCTGAGAAGATGTTGCAGATATTGTTGTTTAATTAATAAAAAAATGACCTTCAAGCTATTTGGATGGTATAATTCCATAGGAGACATGGGCATGTAAAAAGGTAAACTATTCTTTTTTGAAGACTTCCGATTGTGAATCATTTGTTCATATTGATAAAGAAAATAGAACAAATCTTGAAGAAAAATATAAGAAGAGTACTTTTATTGGATTCAGTGTTAATGATTTTGGTTATCGCTTATGAGATTATGAAAATCAAAAAATCATTGGGAGTAGAGATGTCATATTCAATGAGAAGGTCATGTGCAAAGATCAGTTGCAGGGAAAGAAATAGGAAAAAGAAAATTCATAATACACAGTGCTTGATGAGATCACTAAAAAACAAAATTCCAAAGTTACCGGAAAATCAAAATTTACAACAAAAAGAGCAACAAGTACTTCAAACTCCTGCAAGTAATTTTAGAAGATATATCGGGTTAAGTAGACCCCTTGAATGATACTCTCCTTCATTGTATCATTTATTGTTGACTGATTCTGGTGAACCAAAAAGTTATGAGGAAACAATGAAGGTAGACACTAAAAGGAAGTGGAGTAAGGCATGAAAGAGGAAATGGATTCCTTTGTAAATAGCTAGACTTGGGACTTGGTTTAGTTGCCTGTGGGAAAAAAGATAATTGCAGAATTGTAAATGTGTTGAACCTGTGCAGAATAGATATAGCTAGAAAATACTACACACATTTGCAGAGAGAAATTGAGAAAGAAGCAAGATAGAATGAATGGAAGAATTCTCATTAACCGTATTCCACACTCAAAGAGTGAATAATTTATAATATATATAGGATAAATGAGTAACTAATGAGCCATAGTGGTGGTCTAGATTGATCTGGACACACACCAACAGTTACAAGAGTAAACTGCCACCTAGTCTAGTCTCTCAG
>SNQJ01S0208266.1:0-16190 GCA_010110895.2 Picea sitchensis | reverse complement strand
ATGCAACATCTAAACTCAACTCAACTATTCAAAATGAAGTGTCAACTGAAAGAGAATATTCTCCAGGTGGAATATTCTCCCCTAAAATATAGGAGACTGGAAAATGACTAATTATGACTAATAAACAAGGAATAGCCTTAGGAAAAAAAATCCTAGGTGTGTGTGAAGTAACTCCAACACCCCCCCTGAACATCACTATGGTGAAAATAAAGAATGGGTCCTGACTACAAGGCCATGTTAGGTACTCAAATACAAAAGATACACTGAACTAAACGAGGAAAGAGTGAAAACCTCATGGGAAAACCCCTCCCCTCAAATTACAATGCAAAAAATAAAAAATGATAAGGAACAAAAGGCAGTTGCTAAGCAACCATGTCCTTCACTCCAAGAATACCTCGCAAATGTGCAAGTTTGTGCTCTTTGGAGATTTTGTTGAAGATGTAGATGTCTGCACGGATCTGATGAAGTATATGCATCATTGATATTTCCACACATATGCACTTTATCTTCTTGTAATGAATAATATCCAAATAAATTTTGGATGAAATTTTGAAAACCGTGCGACCGTTTCCAGAAAAAACGCTAAAATTTTGCTGATTTTGAAACGATCATAACTTCACTTTTCAGAATCTGTTTCGGACGATTGTTTTTTTGAAATTGGACATTTTCCCGAGAGGAATTAAAATATCCAATCTGTTTCTATAAATTTGGCTCAGAAAATATCAGAATGACATATGATGTGAGCGACTCCCTTTTTGTCTCCTGAGATACATGCATGGTGCATGCAAAAGTGTCTGCATGTGACTCCTGAGATGCATGTCATATATATTCCACATGAATTTCAGAAAAAAAAAATCTGAAATCGAGTAGACATCATCTTCAATTAATGGAATACAAATTTCTACAAATAATTTGTAGAAGACTCTTCATAATAAGAGGCTTGATCTTCTGATGGCTTCTCTTCTAGCTCTATCTATTCGACCTCCTGCATGAAATATTCACAATATTATTTATTCCCAAATAGAACCTCCAATCTGGTCCATAATTCAGTTGGATTTGATCCTTGTGATTCTTCATATACTTGATGGAAAAGTTAGGGAGAAACAGACATGCCGATACTTCCTATGGTCATATATTGTCTATTGAGAAAGTCATTTTTCTCATCGACAGAATCAGGCTCTACTTCCATTGCCATGGTTATTTTTTATAAGCCTTTGCATCTTAGAAGAATAAATTTTTTTGGCTTCCATTCCAAATAGTTGTGAGGCATGAGAAGTATTTACGGAAAATAATCCATCTTTTTGTTGTCTTCAATCTTTTGTACCTGCAAAAAATGATTTGGTGTAGCTTTTTATTAGTAGTCCATCGGCTCTGATACCATGTAAATGTGTTGAACCTTCACAGAATATATCTAGCTAGAAAATACTATACACATTTGTAGAGAGAAATTGAGAAAAAAGAAGCAAGATAGAAAGAATGGAAGAATTCTCATTAACCGTATTCCACACTCAAAGAGTGAATAATTTACAATATATATAGGATAAATGATTAACTAATGAGCCATAGTGGTGGTCTAGATTGATCTGGACACACACCAATAGTTACAAGAGTAAATTTCCACCTAGTCTAGTCTCTCAGGTAGTTACGTGAGTGAACTGCCACCTAGCTGAGTTAACTAGTCAACTAGTCTTCAGTTAACTGACTAAACAAAGAGTAGTGAGTTGGTAATGATCCCAATTTTGCATGGTGACAAAACCAATGCAACATATAAACTCAACTCAAATAGTCAAATTGAAGTGTCAACTGAAAGATAATATTCTCAAGGTGGAATATTCTCCCCTAAAATATAGGAGACTGGATAATGACTAATTATGACTAATAAGCAAGGAATAACCTTAAATCCTCACCCCTCCTCAAACCACCGATGGAAATGTAGTAATATGGTATAAGAGTGTGGGACAAATAATAATGGAATGTCAGAGACCCACTCACTTCGTGCATGACGAAAACCGATAGGATCACAACATGCTTTCTCTATCCCTCCATCTATGCCTCCCCAAAACTCATTCCATGTGAGCAGTTATGAACCCCATTCCAGACTTGTGAGAAGAGGAACCTTCCATAAATGTGAGTGGAGAGCGGTGACAGGTGGCTTAGAATGGGGTCCTACCCAAACCTAGTGGAACTCAGTTATTGGTCAAGCAGGGGATGCTAGGGGGGGTGGAGCATATACCATATATAATTATTCATATGATCGATATGAAGTCCTATCCATGCATGTTGAACATGAGAGTCATCTCGATAAAAAAATTTACATACATAAGACGTATTTTGATTGGATGTGCCCACTAATTCCCTAATGTAGAGAATGGGGAAATGGAGCGATCATAAACAAGTCAATGCGAAGTCCTACCCAGGCATGTCTAGTATACTCTAGGGTTAAACGGGAAACACTAGTTGGAAGCTCCATCGGCCAGAGTGAAGTGCTACCCATACCTATATTAAGGAGTCTCGAGTGGGGTGGACCGACTGGTTTTTGTATTTCCATTATCAACCCATTCAATAAATGGGTGATCCAATGGATGGGCCTACTCCCTTCGAATGACTAACTCGGAGCAGAGTGGTATCCATACCTATCTCTTGATTCCAACTCATAACTAATTCTGTATAAGATTTATTATGAAGTGAGGCAGACCAAAACCTTACAAGCGATAACTGGATGCTCAATCGGGGGGACAGCGTTGAACAAAGGGTTCCTAAGTCATTTGATGAATGGATGAATGGAACTTTTCTCTAAGCCAAGGAGGAATCCCGAGAAGTAGGGAAGAGATCTATTTAGTTCTCTTGATGCCCCCCTATTATTATTATTAAAGGCGGATGAAAAAAACCAGAATTGTTTGAAAGATAGTCTGAAAGGCTTAGTAAAGTCCCACCCCTGTATGAGTAAGAACAAAGCATGGTTATCCAAACTGAGTAGTGCTCTCCAAGTGGTAAGTCCTACCCATACCTAGTAAGCTATTACGTATAGTAGTAGTGGTAGACACATGCGGATAGGTATTCAATCCTTTATATTATTTAAGGAAGTTGATAGCCTTGCCCACCTGCACTTGGATCGAAAGGAAAGGCACCAGAATTATTCTTTTATATGATGAAAATGCTCTAGTTTCAATAGGGGAAAACCTACCTTACATAGAAAGCAACAAATATCCTATAATCTAGCTTGCTTTTCATTATAACTCGAGGATTTATGATAGTAGAGGGTCATCTTTGCCCAATGCTTTACCAACCTTTCTCCCACCCATGCCCTATCATCTGTTCGAATTGATCCACTTTTTGATAAAGCGATCCTTACTCGCGCAGTGATGGAGTTAGTTACAATACCTTGTTTTCAAACAAATAAGATGGTTGAGCAAGAGTGGCAGATAGCTGAGCCAGAGCGTAAGAATTAAGAGAGGTGCCCGCAGATGTTGGTGGAACTCCTTGGAACTAACTAACCCAGGCATAGTTGTGATGGAAGAAAGCAGGGGTTTAATAAGGAATAGGAACCATGTACATCTTTTGTTAATACAGGCGGATAGGCACCACTTTATTATAGATTGAGTTGGGCACTCAACAAGCTATATGTGTTATACACTAGGGTTATAAATAGTTTTGAACTTTGGAAAGACAAAATGAATGTTTGTCGGATGTTGATTTGATCTCGAGCCAATCCTTCAGGATGAATTGGCAGCAGTCAATCTGGTGAAGAATACGAATTGGGGATGGATACAATGGACCGAGTAGGAAGAGGGGTGGTGAATGACAGAATAGTTAGATAGTTTGGAAACTGACATCCCCCGCCCAGGTTTCTATCCCCTACCCACAGGTCTGAATCAGAGTTCAAGCAAGCCGATCAAACTCTTTGGTAGGAGAAGTTACTAGCTATCATCTGCATTCTGCATTCTGCATTATGTTGACTGCATCTATACATTATTTGTTAGTATGGTTCTTAGACCCATAAGTAAGTTATTAGTTGTTATATCCACCAATCCGTTAACTCAATCTATATAGTTCGAGTATATCTGCCAATCTATTAACTCAATCTATATAGTTTGGGTATATCTGTTGATTTGTTCAATCTATATAGTTCGGGTAACAGCATGCCCATCAAGAATCGGAATTGGATAGGACCAATAAGAATATTAGGCGATGGCATTGTTTCCCTTCTACTTCCACTTCCTGAAGCTATATTCCCTTAGCAAGCGACAAGCAACAATAAGTGTCATTCTTTCGTGCCACCCAGCATCTCATCTATCCCATCTCTGTTGAATAAATCCTAGGTGTGTGTGAAGTAACTCCAACATGAATAAATGGGTTTATAGGTTGAAGGAAGAATATGGAGGCAAAAAGTGGTACAAGGCTAGAATTGTTGTAAAGGGGTTTGCACAAAAGATATTGGTTGTGGAGCCTGATTATCTTCCTGATTCAGAGGTTTGTTTCAACTGTGATTGGACCCCATTCCCGTATGGGGGGTGTGGGGGGGATTTCCCCCCCACCGTTGTCACCAGGGGGGGCGAAGACAATTTTTGTAGCCCCCCACTGGAGGGGGATTCAGGGACAATGCCCCCGAAGCGAAAATTTGGGAAAAAATGCCTTGTAAAATATTGTAATTTGTAATCAATTTGGATCGTTCAATATAAGGTCGCATATATGATGGTAGAAGTTATTTTTATTGATTTTTTTCCTAGAAGGAAACCCTCTTTTATGAGGGAATTTTATTGCGGCTATGTATCATTGTGAATATTGTATTCTGAGAGAGGAGACTGTGAGAGAAAGAAGAGGAAGTTACAATGAGTGTGTTGTAGGTTGTATCCATTCTTTTTGTTGGATAATAAAAGGGAAGGACATGAAAATTTCTCTGGTGGATGTAGCACACACTGGGTGAACCGCATATGTCTGTGTCTCTATTGTATTTTGTATCTTCTGTGTTTTATTTCCACATTTATTTTATTTTATTTCTCCATGATCCTATTTTTCTAACAACTAGTATCAAGGCGAAAGGTAACTCATGAGAAAAGAGGGTTCCTGGTTCGAGTGGGACCAATGGTGGAATATGGAAAGTTTAGGGTTGAGAAATTTAATGGACAAAACTACCAGTTAAGGAAGATGAATATGGAAGATTATTTATATCAGAAGGATCTATTCCTACCATTGGGAGGAATAGAAAGAAGCCGATGACCATGAAGGATGATGAATGGGAGGTTCTTGACATAAATATAGTAGGAACGGTATAGTTGATTATGGAAACATCGATATCTTACATTATTTCAAAAGAAAAGGAAACGAAGGAGCTAATGGGCGCATTGGCTAAACTATATGAAAAACCCTTGGTGTCCAATAAGGTATTTCTAATGAAGAGATTATTTAATATGAAGATGTCAAAAGGTGGGTCTATTGCAGATCATTCAAATGAATTTAATACGGTTACTAATAAGCTAAGTTCTATAAAAGTGGACTTTGATGATGAGGTCAGGGATCTTCTAATATTGTGATCATTGCCAGAAATATGGAATGGCTTGGTCATGGTTGTAAGTAACTCGGTCTTTGGTTCAAACACTCTAAAATTTTATTATGTTGTTGGTGTTATCCTTAGCGAGGAAATGTGATGGAAAACCATAGGTGAGACATCAGGTAATGCATTAAACATGGAGAACAGGGGAAGACAAAAGGATAGAGGAAAGGGATCAGGGAACCATGGGAATTATAGGAAGGGAAAATTCAAATCCAGAATGGGATAGATAAAATGATGGAATTTTGGGAATAAAGTACGTTTGAAGAAAGACTACAAAGCTCCAAAGAAACAAAGAGATGGACAGCAGGAGAAAAATCAGGAAGCAAATGTTTTAGGTGATGTGTTACAAGATGCTTTGACTTTTTCTATAGATAATATTTATGAGTCTTGGTTAGTAGATTCAGGGTCTTCATTTCATGCCACGCCCCATAGGAAATTTTTTCTAGATTATGTTCAAGGTGATTTTGGACAGGTTCATTTGGGTGATGATGCACCATGAAAAATTGTTGGAATGGGAAAGGTAAAAATAAAGCAAAGGAATGGAAACCAATGGTTGTTGAAAGAGGTAAGACATGTTCCATATCTAAGGAAAAATCTAATTTCAATAGGGCAGTTGACAAGTGAAAGCTATATATCCATATTTTCAGATAAGGTGTGGAAGGTCACCAAAGGATCACTAGTGATAGAAAAAGGAGAGAAGGTAGGTACATTGTATTTATGTACTTGTAATACTGACTCTTCTATATATTTAGCTTCTACAATAGTGGATACAACATTGTGTCATCATATTCTTGGACACATGAGTGAGAAGGGGATGCAGATACTTCAGAAAATAAATTTGTTGTCAGATCTTAAACAAATTTATTTGGATTTCTGTGAGCACTGTGTTTATGGAAAACAAAAGAGAGTTAGATTTCTCAGAGTTGGAAAAGAAAAGAAGAGTGAAAGGTTAGATCTTGCGCATACAGATGTATGGGGACCATCTCAGGTATCATCTCTTGGTGGCTCTCATTATTATGTTACTTTTTCTTGATGATGCAACTAGAAAAACTTGCGTTCATTGCATTCGACAAAAATATGATGTTTTTGACACTTTTAAGAAATGGAAAGATTTGGTTGAGAATGAGACAAGAAAAAGGTTGAAGTGTCTCAGATCAGACAATGGAAGTGAATATTGCAATAAGGAGTTTGATGATTATTTTTCATACCATGGGATTCGTAGAGAGAAGGCAGTTCTAGGAATACCACAAGAAAATGGTGTGTCAGAAAGGATGAACATGACCATCATGGAGCGTGAAAGGAGTATGAGATTGCATGCAGAGTTTCCCTTACAGTTCTGGGAATATGTTGTAGATATTGATGTTTAATTAATAAACAGAGGACCTTCAAGATCTTTGGATGGTGTAATTCCAGAGGAGGCATGGAAAAGAAAAAAGGTAAACCATTTTGTTTGAAGACTTTCGGTTGTGAATCATTTGTCCATATTGATAAACAAAATAGAAAAAATATTGAGGAAAAATCTAAGAAGTGTACCTTTATTAGATATGGTGTTAATTATTTTGTTTATTTCTTACGGGATTATGAAAATTGCAAAATCATTAGGAGTATATACTTCATATTCAATGAGAAGTTCATGTACAAAGATTAGTTGCAAGGAAAGAAACAGGAAAAAGAAAAACTAGAATACACAGTGCTTGATGAGATCACTAAAAAATAAATTCCAAAGGTACCATAAAATCAAAAAGTACAAAAAAAGGAGCAGCAGGTATATCAAACTCCTACAAGTGTTGTTAGAAGATCTACCAGGTTAAGTAAACCCCCTGAACGGTGATCCCCTTCATTATATTATTTATTGTTGACTGATTCTGGTGAACCAAAATGTTATGAAGAGGAAATGTAGGTAGACGCTAAGAAGAAGTAGGAGAAATGCATTAAAGAGGAAATATATTCCTTGGTAAATAACCATACTTGGGACTTGGTTCAGTTTCCTACAGGAAAAATAACATTGCAGAATAAATGGGTTTACAAGTTGAAGGAAGAAGATAGAGAAAAAAAGTGGTACAAGGTTAGACTTGTTGTAAAGGGGTTTGCACAAAAGAAAGGTATATATTTTGATGAAATATTTTCTCATGTTGTTAATATGACTTCAATTAGGTCTATTTTAAGTCTTGTTGCATTAGAAGATTTGCATCTTGAAAATTTAGATGTAAAATCAACTTTTCCATGGGGATTTAGAGAAAGAGATTTATATGCAGCAACCACAAGGGTATGAGGTCAAAGAGAAGGAAAATTTGGTATGCATGTTGAAGAAGAGCTTGTATGGCCTAAAGCAAGCTCCAAGTAAGTGGTATTTGAAGTTTGATAGGCTTATGACAAAACAAGGTTATAGTAGATGTCATTCTGATCACTGTGTTTTTTTTAAAGGCTAGAAAATGGAAGCTATATAATCTTACTATTGTATGTAGATGACATGCTTATTGCAGGGTCTAATATGGAGGATATAAATGTGCTCAAGAATAAATTATCTAATTCATTTGCAATGAAGGATTTGGGTGTTGCAAATAAAACCCTTGGTATGAGAATAACAAGAGATAGGAAAAAACACAAATGGACATTGTCTCAGGGTGAGTACATAGAGAAGGTGTTGGAGAGGTTTAGAATGTAGAATGCAAAACCAATTAGTACACCTTTGGCCAGCCATTTCAAATTAACTAAGGAAATGTGTCCCAAGACACAAGAGGAGATATAATACATGTCTAGGGTCCCTTATTCATCAACAATTGGCAGCTTGATGTATGTGATGGTTTGCACAAGACCAAATATTGCACATGTGGTGGGAGTTATGATTAGGTATATGAAAAATCCAGGTAAAGAACATTGGGAGGTAGTAAAGTGGATTCTCAGGTATTTGAGAGGTACTGCTACTCATGTATTATGTTTTGGAGGTTCATACATTGTTCTACGGGGATATGTTGATTCAGATATGGTAGGTGATAAAGATAGCAGGAGGAGCACCACATGGTATGTTTTTACTGTAGGTGGAACAACATTAAGTTGGATTTCAAAACTGGTTGTTGCACTTTCAACAACAGAAGCAGAGTATGTTGTTTCTATAGAAGCTAGTAAAGATATGATTTGGTTACTGAGGATTACAGAGAAATTGGCAAATAAGCAGGAGAATAATAGTTTATATTGTGACAACGAGAGTGCCATGCATATTGCAAATAACTCAACCTTCCATTCTAAGACTAAGAATATAAAAATTAGGTACCATTTCATATGATCCATCTTGGAAGATGGACAATTGAAGTTGGAANAGGAGAATAATAGTTTATATTGTGACAACGAGAGTGCCATGCATATTGCAAATAACTCAACCTTCCATTCTAAGACTAAGAATATAAAAATTAGGTACCATTTCATATGATCCATCTTGGAAGATGGACAATTGAAGTTGGAAAAGATACATACTAGCCAGAATCCTGCAAACATATTAATAAAGGAAGTAACCAGGGAGAAACTGAGTCCCTGCTCAGTTTCAGTTGGCCTTCAAGCATGAAGGTGAAGACGATAAATTTTTGAGGTCCAAGAAGGATCATAGTCTAGCATATACAACATCGGTGGAGTTGTTGTGATCAGTCTCCAAGTGGGAGATTGTTGGTTATGGAGCATGCTTATCTTCCTGATTCAGAGGTCTTTGTTTTCAGCCGTGTTTATACCCCATGAAGACTGTACACCCTAAAATATTGTACACCCCTCCATGTAGGGGGGTTGTAGGGGGGCTCATCCCCTAGGCTGGGGGGTCCGAGGGCCATTGGGAAACATCCCTCGAGGGAAAAATTTCCTTGTAAATGTATATTGTAATTTCATAGTCAATATTGACCATTCATCGTTAAGTCACAGATCTGATGGTAGAGATTATGTTAGGGATTTTTTCCCTAGAAGGAAACCCTCTTTTATGAGGGAATTGTATTGAAAATGTGGATTATTGTGAATATTGTATTTTGAGAGAGGAGACTGTGAGAGAAAGAAGATGAATTTATAGTAGGTGTGTTGTAGGTTGTATCCCTTCATTTTGCTGGATAATAAAAATGAAGGCCCTGGCAATTTATCTAGTGGATGTATCCCACACTGGGTGAAGCACACATATCTATGTCTCTATTGTATTGTGCACCTCTATGTTTTATTTCCGCAATTTTTTTTATTTTATTGCTTTGTGATCCTATTTTTCTAACACAAGCTACATTTGACTTTAGATTAAGGTACCCAAAAACAAAATAGTTTACTTTGAGTGCATATATTGATGTACATTGGGCAGGTAGTATAGATGAAAGGAAAAACACTAGTGGACGAGAATTCTTCCTAGGAAGGTGTCTAGTGGCATGGCTAAGTAAGAAACAAATATTTATATCACTATCCACGATAGAGGCATAATACATTATTGTTGCATATTGTTGCACACAAGTGATCTAGATGAAACAAACCCTAGAATATTTACAAGTGAAATATGATCATCCAATCACTATCAATTGTGATAACACCAATGCTATAAGTATCTCTAAGAATCCTGTAATGCACTCCAAAACCAAACATATCTTAATCAAATACCATTTCATCAGATATTAGATTACTCAAAAATTGGTGAAAGTGGAGTATGTAGACACAAAAGAACAAATTGTAGACATTTTTACAAAACCCTTACCCAGAAGTACCTTTGAAAATATTCGACAAAAATTGGGAGTAATTCCCATACCTCATTAAAAACCAAAAAATCAAAAGAAGGTGCACATGGAAAAGGAGAGAGTCACCTAAGAGGGAGAAAAGAAAGTCCCTTATGTCATTGCTATCAAAGGGGGAGGATCAACAGTTAAAACCAGTTACCAAGTTAAAATAAAAGGTTCTTACTATTTTCCATCAATGCCAAAGGGGGAGAATGTTGGACAATGTTTCCATTGATGACAAAAAAGAGGATGAACCTGATTGATCAAAGAGAAACTCAGAAGAGGTTGCAACACAACACACATGCATAACATAGAGTAGTGGAACTCCATATTCGATTCAATCGACTATCACAATGTTGGGAACTTGTGACTCCACAATTGGGTCAATCCACTATAGGGATGTCTGGAAATTGTGAAAAAACATGCAAAACATAGAGCAATAGAACTCCATATTCAGGTCAATCGACCATTAGGATGTTGGGAAATTGTGACTCCAAAGATGGGTCAATCGACCATTGGGATGTCGGGAACTTGTGACTCCATAGTCGGGTCAATCGACCATCGGGATGTTGAGAACTTGTGAAAAACATGCAAAACATAGAGAAATGGAACTCCATAGTAGGGACAATCGGCCATCGGGATGTCAGGGACTTGTGAAAGTTATTAAGTTTAAATAGTACCTTTGACTTCAAATCTGAATTAGATAACTTTGACTTGAATTTCCTTCGACTTCAATAAACTTTGACTTGTAGTGCCTTCGACTTCAACTCTAACTTCGATAACTTTGACCTGCATTGCCTTCAATTTGGACTTGGATGAAATTCAACTTAAAGTGCCTCTGACTTCAATTTTGACTTAGATAACTTCGACTTGTAGTGCCTTCGACTTTGACTTGATAAAATTTGACTTAAAGTGCCTCTGAATTCATCCCCATTAAAACTTCGAATTGCATTTCCTTCGACTTTGACTTGGATAAAATTTGAATTATAGTACCTCCGACTCTAGCCCTGATAAAATTTGAATTGCATTGTGACCGACTCATTTTTCCGTTTCAAACTTCCAGGTAGTCGAATCTACATTAATTTCTAACTCAACTTTATGGATCGAGTGGTTGAGAATTTCCCAATGTATAAACAACCGGAGTACATGTTTTTGTCTGCCATATTTTTTCTAAACCATAAGTCACAACAGTTTGGTCATATGGAAATTGTCCATTTCAGGTACAGGAAAAGTGCACTGGGAAATTGAGTTCAAAATATAATTTGCAATTACAGTAAACATGAGATTAAATAAGAAGAGTAGAATCATGTCTAAATAACTGATAAATGATAAAATACCTGATAAAGATAACTATGAAGTCAAGAAAAATGAGGTAAAAGTTGTAATTAAAGAACCTTTTTGCAGAAAGATTAAAAAAAGATCAAATGTGTTTCTAATTAAAATTAATAACATTATTGTAATTTTGTTAATAAACTAAAGAGGAACATTGATTCATTGAAGAGACACAACGTTCAATAGCGCACATCGTTTGGTAATATATATAAACCCATCATAATGAATAATGAAAGTGTGACTCAGGGATATATCTAAGTATACCTGAAGTAGAGTCACCAGTATATATGAGAGTAAAATAAACATCGGGCAGTGAGGGTGGAAGGGAGGACCTCGAAAGGATTGTAGTCTTCTATAGGTTGAAACTTGAACAAAAGGGGGTCGATGGCTCCTTTCAAGTTGGTTCTTGAAGAATATAGGGGGTTGGAGCCTCCTTTCAAGTTGGATCTTGAAGAAGCAGGGAGTTGTAGCTTCCTTGAGTAGGTGCTCGGGAAAGAAGGGGATTTCTGTTTCCAAGAGTTGGTTCTCTAAAGAGGATTGGTGTCCTTCACAATCACATATCATTCTTTATAAAATTTGTAATTCTTGTTAATTGTATTTATAATTGATTTTAAATGAAAATCCAATGTTGATATTTTGTGGTGATTAATAAAATAACAAAATAATTACTAATTTTTTTATAAAGGTAATATTGATTCACCCCCCACCCTCTCATTATTTCCAATGCATGATTGGCAGAAAATGGGTATTTGGAAACAAGATGAACGAGGATGGACATGTAACCACGAGCAAATGAAGGTTAGTATGCAAGGGATATGCTCAGGTTGAATGAATAGATTTTGAATAAACTTTTTCCCTAGTCGCCAGAATGGAAGTAATCAAAATGATCTTGGCTTATGCATGTTTAAATAAAATCAAAGTATATAATATGGATGTAAAATAAACCTTCCTAAATGGCGAACTAGAAGAATAAGTCTACATTGAACAACCAGAATGGTTTATACTATCATAAAAGGAAGATTATGCTTGCATATTGAAGAAGGCACTGTATGGACTCAAACAAGCCCCCATAGTAGGCTATTTAATATTGGATAGGTATCTACAACATCATGGGTTCAAGAAAGGAAATGCATAAAATAATCTCTACATAAAGGTAAATCAAGGTAGTATATTGATAATTGAATTTTATGTTGATCAGATTATTTGTGGAAGTGATGATGACAGGATGAGTCAAAAATTTTCTAAAGACATGCATAATGGATTTGAAATGCCATTACTTGGTGAGTTATATTTATTTTTAGGACTCCACACATGTTAGCAAGATAAAGGTATTTTCATCTCCTAGACCAATTATATAAAACAAATGCTAAAGAAGTTTGGAATGGTATATGTCAAGTTTTTAAGTACTCCCATGCAGACTAGT
This sequence comes from Picea sitchensis, assembly GCA_010110895.2. Classification (NCBI taxonomy): domain Eukaryota; kingdom Viridiplantae; phylum Streptophyta; class Pinopsida; order Pinales; family Pinaceae; genus Picea; species Picea sitchensis. The sequence goes on along the minus strand of SNQJ01S0208266.1, from coordinate 3,163 downwards.
TGAAAATTGAGAAAAGATGATAAATATAAGGATGCAAATCAGAGAATATATAGATCAATGATTGAAATATTAATATATGTTATAGCATCGAGACTAAATGTGATGCAAGTAGTTGGAAAGGTTGCAATATTTCAAGCAACATTGAAGGAAACACATGTTATGGTAGTAAAGAGAATACTCATATATCTCAAAGTAACAAAAGACTATGGATTATGGTATCCAAAAGGGAATGATCTATCTCTAGTTGCATACACAGATGTGGATTGGGAAGGAAGTGTTGATGATAGAATAAGTAGAAGTGGAGAAACCTTCTACTTGGGTGATTGTATGGTATCGTGTTTGAGCAAGAAATAATCTTCAATATTGTTGTCCATAGTAGAAGCAGAGTATATTGCAGTAGCAACATGTTGTACACAGGTTCTATGGATGAAGCAAACTTTGCAAGACATACAAGTGGAATATAATGAGCCTATTCTGATACTCTATTATAATGCCAATGCTATAAGTATACATAAGAATCTAGTGATGTATTCCAATACAAAACACATTCCAATCAAGTTTATTTTTATATGGGAACATGTTACAGAGAATAAAATCAAGGTAGAGTACATTGGGACAAAAGAACAGATTTCATATATCTTCACCAAACCTCTTCCGAGGGAGACTTTTGAGTATCTTCGACAAAAACTTGGAGTAGTTCTAGACCCACAGTGATCTACAAGGGATTTGAAACAGTAAGAAAATGGGAGAGCAACATTAATCATGAAATACTTGAATTTTTTTTGAATAATTTTTATCTCATAGATTTACATGAGGAAGCACCATGAAGAGAAACATCAGTAGATATCAGAGGCTTAGAGATAGAGAAAGCAACCCCAAGGAGAAGTCACCCTTTTCCATTGATGACAAAGGGGGAGAGAAAAACAAAGGCAAATAAACAAAGAGAAGAGGCATGAATATATGGGGAGCCAACATGAGCATAAGTGTTGTCCATGACTAAGTGTTGTGTCTAAGTGTTGCCATCAATGCAAAAGGAGGAGATTGTTGAAAGATTAATTGTCATTGAATTGTTGAAATATTGGTTGTCATTGATGTCAACCCTTGAACAGGAAGTTAACAAGTTGCAAGTGAATTTAACAAGTTTCATGTCAGTTTCATGTCATTAACAAGACATTATGAGTTGGCCCTAAATTAGGAAAAAGGTAAATTCTTGAAAAAGATAGCTAAGTTTAAAAAATTTGCAGATGAATCTAAAACTAATAAATAACTAAGAGATAACTAGAGTGACACTATTTGTCAGTTCACTTTTTTTATTACATGCATAAATGAAGAGATAACTGGTAATTAAAATTTTTAAAAAAACCCGCAAAAACACTAAAACTCAAATTTGAGGCATCATATGAAAGAATTTGGCTCCCAAAAAGTGTAAAAATGGATTTTAATATGATAAATCAGATAGGTACAAAAATTAACTCTTTGAGACATAAATCCCTATAAAATGTCATCCCAATCAGATAACCGAGTCAAAATTTATGACTCTCAGAAATCCCTATATTTTTTAATGAGATCCTCATAGGAAACACATATATAGAGAGAAGAGTCAATTGAATATTTTTGTGTGAATATAGATTGGTAGATATGAGGTAGTGAGAGAAGGTAGTGAATTTCAGGGAAGGGAGAAGTTTACATGAGCTGAGTGTACAGAAGAAAATTTATTGCAACAGTGTCTCTAAGGTAATATGTGAGTTGCAGAAGGGAAAAACGAGGACATCCACGAGAAGGAAGTGTACATGTCACAGATATGTGAAGAAAAATTGTTGAAGGTTATAGATCTAAAACCCAAGTCAGCTATAGATTGAAGGTATGCATTCCTATGTATGTTAGAGTGTGTATTATGAAAAAATTGAGAACATATATGTTTTAATGATTCATAAGGATTTGATTTGGAGAACTCTCTTGTGGATCTTGGTATGAGGTATGTGTGGTTGCAATATTGATGAGATATCGAAATCAGTAGTAGCAATAGAAGTGTCAGAAACAACAACAATAGCAACAACAATAGGTTATTAGTTACAGTGATAAAGGTAGTGACAAATTGGTCTACATTTATATTTCAGGGCAGTTGGATGGGGCAAGGAAAGGGGGTTGTAGCCTCCTTCCAGTTGGAGATGATAAATCGGGGAGTTGTAGCTTCCTTCAGGTTGCAAAGTGTAAATAGAGGGTTGGATACGCTTTCCAGTTGTATCTAGAGAAATAGGAATATGGTGCTTCCAATGAATGTACTCTTTGATAAATAAGAAAATCATACCGTGGTTTTCTCCTGCATTGGGTTTCCACACAAAATTATGTTGTATTGTGTTTATGTCATGTTTATGCATTGAATTATGGTGTTTATGATATATTAAATGATAATGAGAAACCATTGAACATTATTGGAGGTTTTATATTGTGATTAAAAGTACTGATTGTGATCATACTGATTCACCCCCCTCTCACTATTCCAACATAACAAAGTTCACACCATTTTGCAGCACTTGGAAAAAGTTTGGTACTATTGAAAGGAAAAAATCCCATCAAAGGTGACTATCTTACCGGTGCCAATTGAGAATATGATTCTTAATATATTTCTTCGTTAAAGAGATTTTGAAGAGGGACCAAGGTCACCCGATTACTTAGATATGATAACAAAGGAAGAAATACAACATTATTGTTATGAAGAGGCACATCGATTCATTTCTCTTTTACAAATAGAAACAATGGTTCAATGTCATACACCTATTGGAAGACTATATAAATAGAAAGATACAGTGACAAATGGGGTGACTCAATGAGCGAATTAGAAGATCAAAATAGAGGCAGATTCCAAGGAAGAATTAGAAACCTAAAACATACACATGAAGTGAGGGGAAAGGGAGGATTGGATTCCTCTATAGGTTGGAGCCTAAACAACAAGCATTTGTAGGTTCCTCAAGTTGGTGCTCGAAAGAATAGGATTGGAGTCCTCTACAAGTTGGATCCTGAACAACAGAGAGTTGCAACTTCCTCAAGTTGATGATTGAAAACAAGGGATTGGTGTCTCCTTGAGTAGGTGCTAAAAACAAAGGAGATTGGTGTCTCCTACAAGTTGTAGCTTGTAAATGAAATATAAATTTTATGATTTTTA
>SNQJ01S0208265.1:0-16190 GCA_010110895.2 Picea sitchensis | reverse complement strand
GTTACAAAAGAGAGGGGGCCCGGAGCAAGAGCTGCCAGGCAGGAAAGACGGGTTCAAGGGGCCCAGCAGCAGAGCTGCCAGGCAGGGGGGCCGCAGGGGGCAACTCGGGGGCAGGGAGGCCGCAGGAGGCAGCACGGGGGTGCGGGCGCTAATTGATAGAAAAAACCAAAATGCCAAAATGCCAAATTTTAGCGCACGCACTTGTGCACCCTTATTTTCCACACATCAAAATATTTTCACCGTGCAACACCAATAATGTAATGTATTAATTAATATATACATTAATGTATAATATAAAATATATTAATTAATTTATACATTAATACATTAAATATAATATTAATATTGTATTTATTAACATTATTAATTACTAAGATATAAATATTTATATTTATATTAAAACATAAATATTGATATTAAAACATTAATATTACAGAATTAATACATTAAAAAAGTATTAATATATTATTAAAATATTAATATCTTATAAATACATCATTAAAGTATTAATACATTAATAATAAATAATTAAAATATTAATTAGTTGATACATTAATAAATCATTATTAAAATATTAATACATTAATAATGTAACTTATAATGTAAAATATTTATTAATTTATACATTAATTAGTTTATGCATTAAATACATTATTAATAATGAATTTATTATTAATATTGTTAAATAACATTAAGTATTAATACCCCCGGATGGGGTGCTAGTGAGATACACATGGCGCGAGGTGGAGGAGAGGCACGACCAGTAAGGCACGGAGCCATGTGACGGGCTCGTGCCATTGCCCTCCACCCCGAACTAGCATTAATTGCCATTACCATGGCGCGGATGATAATTAAGCAGCTTCTCTCTCCTCTCAAGATTCATTTCATGGCCGGGTTATCTGCGTTTGTCTTCTGTCTCTACGCGTGCTCCAACTGGCATCCCCCTCTGCGGCCTTCGCCTGAGCTAACCTGGAATTGCATGCTCATCATAGCCCTAGTTCGGCTCCAGGCATTCTACCACTGCCTGGTGCACCTGGCGTCCTCTATTCGTTACAAGAAGAGCCTCATGTCACACCCTCGAGGGCGCCCGCGCATATGCTCTCCATGGAAACCTCGTCGACCCTCTATATCGCCCCCTTCTTCGCCTTCCTCCTACTCCTCTCCATCCCTTCAGCTTGAGCCATTTCTTCCTCCACCCCCGCTCTGTCCGTTTCACAGTTTGATAGCCTTGTTATCGTCCCCAATCTGTCGTCTTCCTCCTCGCACCATCTTCCTGACCCCCAAATGGTCGGGCCTCCTCTTGCACCAATTCCTAACTCTGTTGGGAAGACTGTGGGAGAGCCACCTCCTTGCGAGCCTCAGAACACCGAGAACCAGTCAACGAACTCTTTCCTTGACACACAGCTACGAGAAAGACTTGCAACTCTCTTCGGCCTGGTCTTCGAACTCCGTCAGGGGGTGGAGGACCTTCAATTCTGTCTGCATGCCATAGATGAAAAGGTAGTAGTCCTTCTCTAGCTCCTTTCCTCCCTTCAAGAGGCTTTCCCCTCGGACCTTGCAGGTGTGGCTTCGGCAGAGGAACCCGGTGTTGCGACCAACGACGGGAATGCCCAGGCGCAGCGTTCAGCAAGAAATGAAAAGGAGCAAGCCAAGCACAAGGATATGGCCGAGGAGGTGGACACAACATGCTGCGCGTTGCAGGATACCTCGCTAGTTGTCGACAGGACCAAGGGAAGCATGGACACTGGAAAGCAGTGGAACGATCAAGTGACATACATCGAGTAGGAGCCGTGGTCCAAGGTTGTCCATGTCACCTGGCCAGGTTATTTGCCAAATGTCTAAGGTCATGAGGGCACTTCAAGTTTCAATAGTTTCTCTACTTTTTAGTTGTTGTCCAGTTAGTTTCAATTTGTTTACTTAGACTATTACACTACTTATGTTTGACTTCCATGCTGGCTGGATTGGTTTCCCCTCTGGTGGGGCAGTCCAGTAACTAAAGCAAGATTATTCTCTGTATTTTGTACCTCTTTTTGCTTTTGGAAGGCCCTTTATATATAATATTACCAACTTACAAAAAAAAAACATTAAGTATTAATAATTTATATATTAATGCATTAAATACATTATTAATAATTTACTTATTAATATTATTAATAATGTATTTATTAATATTATTAATACATTAAAATATGAATATCAATATTTATAATAAAACATAAATATTGATATTAAAAAAATAATTTTAAAGAATTGATACATTAAAAAGGTATCATAAAGTAAAAATACATTATTAAAATAATAATACATTAATACATTAGTAATACATTATTAAAGTATTAATAAATTAATACAATAATTTACAATGATCATGCTTCAATATGGTTGGCCATAATCATGGCTAACTTTGGTAGAACTTTGTTGACTTTGGGAAGGAAAGGTTCACTATGGTTGACATGGTTAATTATGGTTGACCATGACCATGGGTAACTTCCATAGACCTTCATCGTGGTTAACTTTTGTAGACCTTCACTATGGTTGATGTTTACTATGGATGAACTTCATTATGGTTGAACTTGGTTAACCATGACCATAGTTGACTCTGATTGACCATGGTTGGCAATGGTTAACCATGTTTGACATTGGTTGTCCATAAACGATCATGGTTAGTCATGACCATAGTTGACCAAGACTACGGATGACATTCACATAGTGAAATTTGGAAGTGTTTGTCACATTATGACGACATGCTATTCGCATAACATTGTGACAATGAAGCTATGTTGATGACATTGTGATGATGAGACTATGTTCGTCAGATTGCGACGACAAGATATTTGCATCACAATATGATGACAGGATATTTGCATCACATTCCGATGACGAGGCTATGTTCATCACATTGCGACGACAATATATTTTTTGTCACATATTGACGATGATGGGGATATTGGGACAAGAGTTTTAGGTTCATCACATTGCAATGACAGGTCATTTAAGTAAAGATTAGCAATGTGATGAACATAAATGTCATATGTTCATCGTAGAAATTTTTTGACTTTGGGAAGGAAAGGTTCACTATGGTTGACATGGTTAATTATGGTCGACCATGGCCATGGTTAATTTCCATAAACCTTCACCATGGTTAACTTTCGTAGACCTTCACTATGCTTGACGTTCACTATGGATGACCTTCACTATTGTTGACCTTGGTTAACCATGACCATGGTTGACTGTAGTTGACTATGGTTGACAATGGTTAACCAAGTTTGACAATTGTTATCCATAGGTGACCATGGCTAGCCATGACCATAGTTGACCAAGACTACGAATGACATTCAGATAGTGAAATTTTGAAGTGTTTGTCACATTATGACGACATGATATTCATGTATCATTGCGATGATGAAGATATTTTGATGAAATTGGGATGGTGAGGCTATGTTCGTCATATCGTGACAATATGGTTATTTTTGTGACATTGCAAGGGAGAGGATAAGTTCGCCAGATTACAACGACAAGATATTTGCATCACAATATGATGAGAGGATATTTTCATCACATTGCAATGATGGGGCTACATTCATCACATTGCGATTACAATATATTGTTTGTCACATATTGACGGTGACGGGGATATTGCGATGAGGGGTTTATGTTCATCACATTACAATGACATGTCATTTAAGTAAAAAGTGGCAATGTCATGAACATAAATGTCGTATGTTCATCATATGTCAAATGGATATGTGATGAAAATAATTGTCGTATGTTCATCACATAGCGATGACAAGATATTTATTTCAACAATGGGGCGATGTTCATCACAGAGTGATGACAGGACATTGTTTTTCACACTATGATGATAGGATATTTTTGTCACAGACGGTGAGGATATGTTCATCACATTAGGACAATGAGGTTATGTTCACCACATTGCAACAATATGGTTATTTTCATCACATTGTGATGACGAGGTTATATTCGTCACATTGCGACAATATGGCTATGACCAGTCATGTTCGTCGCATTGCAACAATATGGTTATATTCATCAAATTATGACAATATGGTTATGACAAGACATGCTCGTCACATTGCGAAAAATATTTTTATGGCGACTCATGTTCTTAACATCACGAGAATATCATTGTGTTCGTCACATTGTGACAATATGGTTATGGCCAACCATGTTCAACCATTGTCAACCATGGTCATGGTCAATCAAGGTCAACCATATATATGTTCATCACATTGTGACAATATGGTTATGTTCATCACATCGTATGTTCAGCATATAAGGCTAGGTTCATATGTTATCTTTTCACATTATGACGATAGGATATTTGTGTCACAGATGGTGAGGATATGTTCATCACATTAGGAGGACGATGTTTTGTTCATCACATTGCAACAATATGGTTATTTTCATCACATTGTGATGATGAGGTTATGTTCGTCACATTGCAACAATATGGTTATGGCCAACCATGTTCAACCATTGTCGACCATGGTCAACCATAGTCAACCATGGTCATGGTCAATCGCCACATTGTCAATATGGTTATGACCAACCATTGTCAACCATGGTCAATGGTCATGGTCAATATCATTGTGTTCGTCACATTGTGACAATATGATTATGGCCAACCATGTTCAACCATTGTCAACCATGGTCAACCATAGTCAACCATGGTCATGGTCAATCAAGATCAACCATATTTATGTTTGTCACATTGCGACAATATGGTTATGTTCGTCACATCATATGTTCATCGTATAAGGCTAGGTTCGTATGTTGTTTTTTCACATTATGACGATAGGATATTTGTGTCACAGACGGTGAGGATATGTTCATCACATTAGGACGACAAGGTTATGTTCATCACATTGCAACAATATGGTTATTTTCATCACATTGTGATGACGAGGTTATGTTCGTCACATTGCAACAATATGGTTATGGCCAACCATTGTCAACCATGGTCAACCATAGTCAACCATGGTCATGGTCAATCGTCACATTTTCAATATGGTTATGGCCAACCATTGTCAACCATAGTCAACCATTGTCAACCATGGTCAATGGTCATGGTCAATATTGTTGTGTTTGTAACATTGTGACAATATGGTTATGGCCAACCATGTTCAACCATTGTCAACCATGGTCAACCATAGTCAACCATGGTCATGGTCAATCAAGGTCAACCATATTTATGTTCGTCACATTGAGACAATATGGTTATGTTCATCACATCGTATGTTCAGCGTATAAGGCTAGGTTCGTATGTTGTTTTTTCACATTATGACGATAGGATATTTGTGTCACACACGGTGAGGATATGTTCATCACATTGGGATGACGAGGTTTTGTTCATCACATTGAAAAAATATGGTTACTTTCATGACATTGTGATGACGAGGTTATGTCGTCACATTGCGACAATATGGTTATATTCATCAAATTGCGACAATATGGTTATATTCATCAAATTGTGACAATATGGTTATGACAAGACATGCTCGTCACATTGCGAAAAATATTGTTATGGCCACTCATGTTCTTCACATTGCGACAATATCGTTGTGTTCATCACGTTGTGACAATATGGTTATGGCCAACCAAGTTCAACCATTTTCAACCATGGTCAACCATAGTCAACCATAGTCAACCATAGTCATGGTCAATCAAGGTCAACCATATTTATGTTCGTCACATTGCGACAATATGGTTATGTTCGTGACATCGTATGTTCAGCGTAAAAGGCTAGGTTCGTAACATTGCGACAATATGGTTATGTTCATCACATCGTATGTTCAATGTATAAGGCTAGGTTCGTCACATTGCGACAATATGGTTATGTTCGTCACATTGCAAGGGAGGGGATAAGTTCGCTAGATTACGACATCAAAATATTTGCATCACAATATGATGACAAGATATTTGCATCACATTGCAATGATGGGGCTGTTTTCATCACATTGCGACGACAATATATTGTTTGTCACATATTGACAATGACAGGGATATTGCGACGAGGGTTTTATGTTCATCACATTACAATGACATGTCATTTAAGTAAAAAGTAGCAATGTGATGAACATAAATGTCATATGTTCATCATATGTCAAATGGATATGTGATGAAAATAAATTTTGTATGTTCATCACATAGCGATGACAAGACATTTATTCCGACAATGGGGCAATGTTCATCACATTGCAACAATATGCTTATGGCCAGTCATGTTCATCAGATTGTGACAATATGGTTATGTTCATTACATTGTGATAATGTGGTTATGGCCATTCATGTTCATCATATTGCGACAATATGGTTATGTTTGTCACATTGCGATAATCTGGTTATGGCAAGTCATGCTCATGGCATTGCAACAATATGGTTATGTTCATCACATTGCAACAATATGGTTATGGCAAGTCATGTTCATCACATTGCGAAAATATGGTTATGTATGTTCATCAAATTGAAAGACTCAACACTATGTTTGTCACATTGTAACAACAAATCGTTTAATGAGTTATAGTTATTATAAGAGCATTGATAACAAATCATATGGATCTTTGTAGATGATGAGTTATATTGTTCTAATGACATTGATAACAAATCTACTTGATTTATACATTATAGATGATAATTTATATTTGTCCTAGGAACATTTCAAGGAAATCAACTTGTTTTACCAGTTGCAGATGACAATTTATACTAATTCTAAAGACATTGATAGAAAATCAACTTGAAATTTGATGATGATTTATTACTGTTATAAGGATTTATTATTATGATGATGATTTATTATTGTTACAAGTCTCCTATCCATAGAAAACTTTCATTCAAATCCATATTATGAAACCATTAAAATAAAGAGGAGTGTTATGGTCATTTATAATTATATAAACTATATTTTTAATTATATATTATATAGTTAAAAAAAATCTAGAAATTTTTAATATATAAATAATTAAAAAAATGTTTATTACTATTATTATATTGAATATTGAATAGAAAAATAAATAAAAAATTAAAATATAGTTTATTATTATTATTCCATTAAAAAATACATATTTAATAAAAAAATATAAAAAGTAAAAATACAATTTAACATATTTAATAAAAATATAAAAGTAAAAATACAATTTATATTTTATATTATTTATTAATAAACATTCAAAAAAAAAAAAAAATCTTTAAATATAAAAAATTTATAAATAAGCTTTCAAAATTCAACATATTTAAATTTTTTTAAAGATGAAATAACCATTCAAATAGGTTAAAACACATTAATAAAAATAGTAATGCATTATAAAAGTATAAATATATTAATATTACATTAATATAAATTAAAATATTAATTTACAATGTAACATATTAATTGATATTAAAATAAAAACAAAACACCATTTTGATTATTTGAAATGGATTAAAATTTGTAATAATAAAATTTCATCAACTGTACCCGTTAAGTCTTTTAATAAATTTTTATTTAATTTAGAAAAAAATTATAATTAAAATGCATTAATTTTATTTACAAATACACTACTCAAATAATAAATCATTAAATGTAAAATTATATTTAATTAATTTATTAAAATTTAATTAAAAATTATATTTAATTAATTTATTGCAATTAACAAAATTATATTTAATTAACTTAAAATTAAATATATTTATACTTTTTAATTTTTTAAGATTATTTTTTTAAATTTAAATAAGATTTAAAAATTATATTAAAAATAAAATTTAAAAATTATATTAGTAAAATTTAAAATCATATTTTAAAATAAGATTTAATTATATTGTGCCTTCTAATTAATATAAAATTAAATATATTTACAATTTTTAAAGATTGCAAAATGTTTAACCTACTCCCCTGCACAATCAATTGAAACGTCCACACAAAGTCTTGTTCATTGAAACGCCGAGGTTGGAGGTTGATACTGGCACTTCAGTTCACAGCCACTCGGCCATAAGCATCTGGCCATTAACAATATTTTTGGTTGTTATTAAAAACTCATGAAAGTCTCCAATTCCCAAAGTTGATATTGGCAGTTTACATTCACTAGGTCATATCAGCCATTGAGAAGTTAATTTATCAAAATCTCATCATTGATTATTAGAGAAGACTAAGAATATGCTAACATCTTCAATTACCAACTCTAAACTGAAATTTATGATTAAAAGATTGATTAATCCACATATTCCAATAAGAGAACTCTTATGAACATAAATATTATTCAATTCAATAAATAAAGAGCGGGTTTATTTACACAATTTTCATTAACAATCTTTAGCATTCAACAATCTTTAGCATGTGTTATAGGTTTTCTGTCTTTGGATTTTCTTTTTTCTTTTAATGCAAGTAAAATATAGGGAATACTTTTACCAGTGAGTGTCACCTTTTATTCTCCATTCACACATGAACGTCAAAAACAAACAAATGAACCAGCGAGGTAAGCCCAAAAGAACTATGGACAAACAAAAATGAACTCACCGTCTAAGAATGAAATTTCCTGTAAATTCAGGGCTTGTCATATCCCAAACAACCAAAAAGCAAAGGAAGAAAAATGAGAAGTGAGTCATTGTCCAACTAGTATATTGGCATGAAGCCAATTAACAATTGAATCGCTGTCCAAAAGAAATTTCGCTGCAAAATCTAACGCCTTTCATACGACGCAGCAATGCAAATCAATAACAGGGAAAATTCCTCGTAGTGGTACCTGAGGAAAATTTATATTATCTGTTTTGTTCTTTTGTTCGACTTGAAAAGAAACGTGTTCGTTGGAAATTTGAGTTTTCTTTCCGCACTGCGTTTGTGCGTCAATAGCATGCTGCTTGCGACATGAATGACGAAGTGTGCCTTGTCCAAAGTCCACCTTGAATCGATCTTTTGATTAAAAAAAGCATGTTTATGTTTAAAAGTCTTTAAATTTTTCTTTAAGGGAGTGATTTAATTGCCAAAGTTTATAGAGGTATAACTATAAATATCTTGTTTCTCTGTATTTTAATTTGTGGGATAAGGAATCTTCAGCTGCTTTAAATGATTTGACTGTTAAAGTTCATAAATTTATAACATCCTGTGTCTCTGATTTTAATTTGTAACCTTTTATAACATTTTCCATAAAAACATATTTAACCATTAAACCCACTCAAACTGTGTAAAGCTCAACTAAACCCAACTTCTAAATATTACACAACTATGCAACAACATGGCATCCCATCAATGCTCCTTCCAGGAAAGTAGGAATTACAAATAAAAATGAACCTCCTGCCCAAGTGAAATTTCCCTGCAATTTCTTTGCACTTTCGTATTCCAATGGAGGCCCATTAAATAACCAGGCCGAGTCCGTCTGAGTAAGAAGCTCGAATTATTATTCCTGGATTAATATTTCTTTCGGGGGTTTCCTGCTTTCAAAAAATGGCGGTCTGGTGGAATTTGGGGTCGATCATGGCTTCCGTGATATTCATACGGACCATAGCCAAGGAATACCTGCCCCCAGAATTCTACGATTTGTTTTCAAAATGGATGCGCAGGGCCATAGGGATAATGTCTTCTTACATCTCAATTGTGATAGAGGAGAACGATGGGATGGAGGTGAGCGAAGTTTACGAGGCAGTGCAGACTTACCTGAACGTAAGGTCGTCTTCGGCTGCCAAGAGATTGAAACTGAAGAAGCCTCCGAATAACAAGGATTTTACCTTCAGCATGGACAAGAACGAGCAGATCTCGGACGAATATAAGGGGATCAAAGTGTGGTGGGTTTTTCACAGCAGAGAGTCCAAACAGAAGATCATATTCTCCCGGAACCCCTCCGATGAGAAACGCTATTACGAGTTGACATTTCACAAGAAACACAAGCAAGAGATATTTGATCAGTATCTTCCCCACGTCATGGCGGAAGCGAAAGAGTTGGAGATTAGAAGCCGCCACCGGAAGATTCACACCAATAAATCCGATTCCAGGGACTATAGATTCCGGAACAGAGTGTGGACGCCCGTTGTATTCGATCATACTGCGACTTTCGAAACTTTGGCTCTTGAACCAGAGATGAAGCAGGACATCATCGAAGACCTCAAGAGATTCTCGATGGGAGAGACGTATTACAGGCAAGTTGGGCGGGCGTGGAAGAGGGGTTATTTGCTCTACGGTCCCCCTGGGACGGGCAAGTCCAGTATGATTGCCGCCATGGCTAACTTTCTCGAGTACGACATCTACGACCTGGAGCTCACCCAAGTGAAGAACAACACGGAACTGAGAAAGCTTCTCATCGCCACCACTAATAAATCCATCATCGTAATAGAAGATATCGACTGTTCTCTCGATCTCTCAGACCGCGAGAAAAAGAAGAAGCAGTAACAGAAAGAGAAGCCGTCTGAGCCCGGGAAGCCCGATGAGAGCGAATCGAACGAGGACAGCAAAGTGACCCTTTCCGGGGTTTTGAACTTCACAGACGGGTTGTGGTCGTGTTGCGGAAGCGAGAGATTGTTGGTGTTCACCACGAACCACATCGACAGGCTCGACCCGGCGCTTCTCCGGTCTGGTCGGATGGACAAACACATTCTCCTCTCATTCTGCACTTTCGGGGCGTTCAAGATTCTTGCCCACAATTACCTCGCCATTGAAGACCATGAGCTGTTTCCCGAGATCCAAGATTTGATGGAGGCCGCTCAGATGACGCCTGCAGATGTAACGGAACATCTAATGAAGATGGCTGACCATCCCACCAGTGCCCTCAAAAACCTAATTGAAGCTCTTCGCGAGGCCAAAGAAAGAATAGCGCCAATGCCGCTTTGAAGGGTACGACAGAAGAAAATGCTTCCGCCACAGAGGGCGAAGTGTAATGTCAGCAAACTAGTTGCAGACACCAATCTGCAAGTCAACTAAAAGTCATAGAGGTTATTCAAAAGATATTATATATATATGTAAGAAGATATTATATATATATAAATAAGAAGATATTATATATATATATATATATAGTAGAGAAGATATATGCGCAGAAGTAGCAGAGCAGAATAATAAGATTAAATAATACATTATCAATAATCACGCCACGTTATATATTAGAAGAATATAAGCATGTGCAATGCCAGATTGTATACATTGAATATCATTTATATAATAAATATATTTCATTGTCGCTCACCTAACATGTCTGTGTAGAAATAAGTGCCTTAGTTTCCTTACAACTCTTTACGTTCTGATGTTTAAAAAGATTTTCATATGACAGGGAGAAGCATTATAGTTTATAAAAAGGCAAATTGAAGGAGGTAAATTTGTTTAATACAATATTTGTTAAATTTTGTACAAAAGAAAGTAATAAAGTTCTCAAATGGAAATTTGTTAATGTATAAGCATTAGTTCTCCCTAAATAGATCAGTATACGAGGCATATTTCACCTAAAACAGTTGAAAATGATGTAATCTGATAGTTTTATGTTTTTAATTTTTTTTGTTGGGCACTATCATCATCGGTAAATCAATTAATCTAAAGGTTTTTTATTTTTTAGTGCATAAATAAATTCAGCATACTCAAAAGTTTGTCCTGGTAGGTTTTTTGTTTTAGTGCATAAATTCACACTAAACTTCCGCCTGCATCTCAGACATGATACATACAACCACTAATTCCAAATGTTTTTGTTATTAAGTGCATAACAAATTCATCATATTCAAAAACCTTTAGAGTATTACTGAAATGTGCAATTCTAAGTCACTAAGTCACTTGATAAGGTCCAAACTTCCCGTGTCATGTATCCTACGTGTCAGACACAACACAATGGAGGCATGTGTACGCAACATGTCTTCTTCACATGACATGTTTCAAATACCACTTACCCTTAGCGTGTCTCGAAAAAAGGACATGTGTCCTACACAAAGAAGGACTTGGACTCATGTTTTCTCATGCAAGTTGGACCTCTGAGGTGTTTTGGTGTCCAACTCAGGTTTATTTTGTCTACTAATGCTATTTAAAGAGGTCCCTACCTCCTCCATTTCACCCACCCTAGTAATTAAAAGTGACATTCTCCTTTATCTTTCATTTTCATCCTTACTAAATTTTAACATTGGTTCTAACCTCATTAGACTCTCATATGGAGAAAGTAGAATTTTAGGGTCCATTCAAAATTCAATAGAATTAACAAGCCATGATTTCAAGATTATGTGATTGTAATGTTTCCATTGATTCTATCATGTATGAGGGTATGGAACTCCGATATTTAATCAAGAGAACCAAGCCTTATAAATTTCAATGTTGGTGGCATAGATTGTTGAACTCTTTTTTCACAACCCTAAAAGTGTACCTTTCACTCAAGTATAAACTCTTTGTTGAACTCTTCTCTCATTTGTTAGGTGACTTAGTGGTGTATGTGCACACCAACCTTCGCCTTATATACAAGCATAGACAAGAGTGGTTGAAGGAAAGACAAAGATGGGATGTGTTTCATGATGATATGGGTTTGAAAACAGTGTTGAGTTGGCATTTGCCAACTTGGATCTTAATGAACTAGTGCTAGAGTCGGTCACTTTTGATGATGGTGATCCTCTTGAGGGGTCATCCTCCACATCAACAAATGCATAGATTGCATTGGATATAGGGGAGGAGGAGGAGGATGGAGGAGAGAGTAGTGGTAGTGATGTCAATCTTGATGATTATGACATGGAGGATTACTCACAGTCATGACTCATGAGCTATGAGATTCTTCCACCTACGGTTCTAGTATCTACCCTATGGCTATTTTGTATTTGTCATTGGCATTCTGCTTATGGTTCTAATTTTTTTGTGTTCAGTGTTTGTCATTTGATCATCATTGATGTTACAATGCATTATGTTACATGGTTTGTATCATGTAAATCTTCTAGTTTCTAACAAAATATGAATCTTTATGTCTATATTTCATTTTTGTATGTGTAATTTAAAAAAAAAATCATATATATGTGTGTGTGCCCTGTTTCAAAAGGTTGTCGTCCCATGTCAAATATTCATATTTCTGTTTCCTTTGTATCCCATGTCTAGTGACTTAGATGCAATTTCATCCATCCTTCTAAATTTCTTACAAGATTTTGAACAAAACACATTTAAAAAAAGTAAGGGAAAAAAATAAATATTTTAAAAATTAGTACTAATTCCACTTTACCATCAATGATCATACCACGTGTTCTCCATGTTAATGAAATTATTTTCGTTTACGAGTTTTGAACTCTTACACTACACGAGGAAAGGTTGTCTTATATGCACTTGCTTAGCTAGTGACAATGAATTTATACTTCATACTACTTGTCCATTCCATATATGGGCTCAAATCAATAATTTATTTGCAAATAATACCCTCTTGGTGGTAATGGAAGTTCAACACTCTAAATCTTATGATACCAATTTGTAGGAACATAGTGTGATATCTAGCCAATCTAACCTCATGAACCGTTAGGTTTAACAAAATGATTTAGTTATATGATTTGCATATTAATGATTTAGTGGCATAATTTGCTTGTTGGTGTTTCTTATAAAGTTAAATTCAGTTGTTTGGTTTGTCTAGTTATTAATGACTTAGTGATATAATTTGTATGTTGGTGTTTATATATGGGCTCAAATCAATAATTTTTTTGCAAATAATCCCCTCTTGGTGGTAATGGAAGTTCAACACTCTAAATCTTATGATACCAATTTGTAGGAACATAGTGTGATATCTAGCCAATCTAACCTCACGAACCGTTAGGTTTAACAAGATGATTTAGTTATATGATTTGCATATTAATAATTTAGTGGCATAATTTGCATGTTGGTGTTTCTTATAAAGTTAAATTCAGTTGTTTGGTTTGTCTAGTTATTAATGATTTAGTGGTATAATTTGTATGTTGGTATTTCTTATAAAGTTAAGTTTAGTTGTACTATTATGGTACTATTATTTCTCAAATGAGGTGGGCTATAATGTTTTGTAGTTTTTTACACTTCTTTTTTGGGGGCTATAACCTTGTTGAAACTCCTTGATTTATCCTCCTTGTGAATATGCCTTATACATGTGATTGATGCTAATGACACCTTTGGTGAATTTTCATCCTCATAAGTGTCCAACATGTCCTTTTCAGCGAAAACCAACACTTCTTTCCCATCTATAATTTTACAATGATATCTGTGGTGGGTGCACATCTATGACATGGATCCCACTTTTAACCGCATCTACGACAATTGTTTTCCTTCCTTTTTACTTCCTCCTCAAAGTTGCTACTGGAGGAATCAAATTCCTTTTCAGCTTCATATCTATATAATTTTTGGGTCATTAATTTTTTTCCAGGTGTCCACTTGTCTCCACATAACCTGCTATCACTCTCTTTTCTTCGTGAATAAGTCTTCTTGAATTTATGTAATGATGATATTTCAAACTTTTTCTATGCCTCTTTTGCCTTACATATTGGTCCTTGCATAGTTGTGATATCATGTAATTTTAATTCATTGTGGATAGGTGGTTTAAGTCCTATTGTATATGATTGAATTAAACATTTTATTGACATCTCGAGTACTCTTGTAGCCAATGTTTCCCAATCACATGTAAATTCTACCACGTTTCCCTTTTGTTGTAATCTCGTGAGTTTTGTGAAAAACTATTCTTCTTTGATACCTTGGAATCTTTAGAAAAATCATCTTTGAATTTGGTTGTTGGATGGTCGTGTTTAGAGGATTGAAAATATTTTCTATGAGGTTCTTCAATTCACCGAGATTTTTTTTTACTTGGGCATTTAACCTTGCTTGTTCTTTTTGTCTAAGGTATTGTGATTCTAAGTGACCATGTCTCTTAGCTCTATTTGTTCTTGTTGTAGGGCATTGTGATTACAAGTGATTCATTTTGTAACTTAGCTAGAACGAAAATCATGAACAGGTCACAAACTCAATTGGGAGGCATGCCAAGCCGATTGGAATTGATTGATATGGTCCAAAAAAGAGACTAAGAGAGGTCGTCATCTGAGTGTAAAGGTCACGTTTGTTAGGAATTATCTAGAAATGAATAATTTAGTATATTGTTAGAACTATTGTTCTAGAATTTGTTCTATATTGTTAGAGATTTCCTAGGTTTAGTTCAAGTTGTTTATCAAATCCATTTTGTTAGGATTTTTTTTATTTGTCCATTCTCCTATAAAGGTAATTCTTTTTCAAGCAATAATTAAGTGTGTGAGTGAGACAATTTGTCTCGACTCTTGTGTGAGATTGTTTTATCTGTTGTTTCTCTATTTTGGTATCAGAGCTAAAGGAGAAGGCATGTTTTTATTTCTTGTTGAGGACGTGAGGAGAGTATTGCATGTGTTTCCCACTGCTATGATTTTTGTGTTGTGAGTTTCATGCATGTGGAAGTTTGCAACCACCATTTAAGCTCGGTAGAGGTGTTGTTGTGTAGCAAAGAGATGATCTGAGTGAAAGGGAAAATTGGCTCGGCAGGAGGAGACTGTACCTCGTCATTTTTTGCAGATCCCATGTGGATAAGTTTTGACCAATGTGTAGGAGAATTTCCATCGTGTAGAGAAGAAAATCTTCATACAAGAGAGGAGTCATATGCTTTTTGGAAGAGCTATAAGAATGCTAGTAAAGGAGTTGTGAGGAGAGTTGTTTCCATGTGAAAGGAGTTGCTACTGGTTGGGGAGTCACTGTGTTGAAGTGCCATGTCACCAGTTTTTAGAAGAGAGTGTTCGAAGTTGCCATAAATCAGTTGTCATTGGGAATGAGACACTTAGCTATGTGGAGATGTTGCACTGACTGTGAAAGAGACCAATAGTTCATTATGTATAGGAGGTAGTTTGAATTAAAATTTGTTGATTAATTTTGTAGTTGCAACAACAATTTTTTTTTTGAGGGAAAGATGGAAAATCCATTAGCAAATTCTTATCAGTAATGAAGGAAAATGAAAATGCATGCTACTCTCAATTAAAATGAAGAAAAATAAAAATATTAGTAATTTTCTTTCTAGAATCAAAGAACTTAAATATAAGCTTTGTGATGCTAGCGAGGACATTTTAACTAATGATCTAGTTACGGTTACTTTGAGTGAGATGTTTGATGAATATGAAATGTTTATCACTAGTCTTGCAACTAGGGAAAACACACCTACATTTGATGAATTGGAAGGTATTCTTTTGCAAGAGGAAGAACGAAGAAAGAATCTTAATTACAGGTCTTAGAGTTCATATTTTTC
>SNQJ01S0208264.1:0-16190 GCA_010110895.2 Picea sitchensis | reverse complement strand
CCCTAGGTGAAGGGATCGTCAGACGCAGTCGTCGTATCTGACGCACCCACACACACACACATGCAAAGAATATAACACATACCCAAAAATGATGAGGACGATGATGATAATGATGAAAATGATGATGATTATGATGAGGAGGATGAGGAGGAATATGATGACAATATTTATTACGGTGATGACAATGATGATGAAAAAAACGATGAAGATGATGATGATAGTGATGACAATCCAGGAAATGATGATGATAATTAAAATGACAATGATGATGATAATGACGATGACGAAAAAGATGATGACAATGATGATGATGATGATGACTATGATGATGATTATGATGATGATTATGATGATGATGACAATGGTAATATCAACAATGATGATAATGACAATGATGATGCCAATGACCATGATGACGACAATGATGGCATTGATGATGATGATGACAATGATGACGATGACGATGATGAGGAGGAGGAGAAGGACGATGACGATAGCGTTGATTATGGTGAATAAAATGATGACGCCAATGATAATGATGATGATGATGATGACGACGATGATGATGATGACGATGATGAAAATGATGATGATGATGATGATGATGATGATGGTGATGATGATGATGATGTTGATGAAGATGGTGATGATGATGATGATGACGACGATTGTGAAAATGATTACGGTGATGGCCATTGACTTTTCATAGGTCTCTTCACATGCGTAGGACTTCCAAAAAAATTTCATTGTAAGTTTCAAAAACATATAATTTGTCGAATTTCGGAAGAAGTTCGTCAGATGTTCGATGCATAGAGAAAAAAATTCATAATTACAATGAATGTCAGCGAGCCCATTTTTTTTCAAGAGAACCATTAATTTTATCCTTATCATTGTAATATTTTGTCGAATATTGACCCAATATGTACTACTGGAAAGTGTGGTATTCCACAAGTGAAATTTGTTCAATACCAAACTCTCTATACTCTCACCTCATTGGGGACATGCATTGAGAAACAATAAAGAGAATATTTCTCTGATACCCCTCACCTCGATTGCATAGAGATTGAAATGAAAGGAATTAATATGAATGGAAATAAAGACATAAAACTTTAGATATTACATTAAATATAGCGAGAACCAAATTCTATTAGTAAATGAAAGTAGAAAAGACTTTCAAATGCAAATCCTTACAAACTAGCTAGAATGGTGGTAGCTTATCTCAGAAGAGAGAGGTTTTTGCTGCACTCATTCACAATATGATCATTACAAGAGGAAAAACATGCAATTTTAACAAAAAATACTAAAGAGAGAGGAAAAATAAATAAATATCCAAAACCCTAACCCTAGGAGATGAAGTTGAAGGAGAAATGAGAGCCCTTTGGAGTCTAGTTGATACGTCAACTTACAAAGCCACAACTTCCAGATACAAAATCCATTTGGGTCTCACAATAGCCCGTTGGAAATATATCAATGAGTTTAAAAATATTGTTTAAGGATTAGGATTTCCATGAAACTGTAGTCCATCACAAGGCCAGAAAACACTATTTAGGGCCTTTAAAAAGGGTTGAAACTTAGGGACCTAACAAATTGAAGAAGAAATACCAATATTGGAAACTGTTATGATTCGGTTGAAGAGGTGGTTGGCCACCAATATCCACCTGGATCAATTAATGTTTCTAGAATCTCCATTAATCTCTAATCAACTCATTGGTTAAACTAAATTAAAGAATGAAGGTGGGAAAATGCACCATCAATTTGCACGATCCTCATCTAGGAATTAAAAGAGTTGTTTCGTGTCACCATATTAGGGGTATAAATAAAAAGAGGTATTAAATATGTCATTAGAAAAGGATACCTAAGATATCTAATGAAAATAGAGATATTTTAAATTGGAAAGGTGTATGGTGGGGGGGTGTTCAATCAAAGTATTTTTTAATGTATTCCTTTATATCAAATGAAATTATGTGTATTGTTTAATAAAGCATGAATGCCTGTGCTTTTTCATATCTTGCCTAAGTGGACCCTCATGTGTTTAGTAAATTGGATTGAGGGTTTTCCTCTTTTGTTTCTTTTTCACTTTTTGATAAAGGGTTCAACTTTTTCTTTTCTTACTTTAGAGGTTTAAGCTAGGTATGCCCATTTTCCCATTACTATTTCTATTAATTATTAAAGGTTTAAGTATATACATATCTTATCTTATTTGAGATCATGTTAATAAATCAATAAAATAACAATAGGATGAACTCTCATGCTCACCAATCTATTTTTTTTTGACGATGTGATTTTATTGAGTAAGGGTTCATATATAGATGTTATCATATATAAAAAGGTATTGAAACTATACAAACTAACTAAAAGAATAGAGATAAACATTTAGTAGTCCTCCTAGTATATTAAGGAATACAAAAAGGGTTATTCTAACATTCCTTCCTTTCAAAGAAATACTTTTCAACAATTCATTGAAATATTAGGGGTTTATTTTGAAAGATATTGATTATGGGTTTTAAAACTAGGAGTGGTTGTATAGAAATGTAAAAAAAAACATAACTAAGTGTAATATATAGTTTTTATTATTATAGAAATGTAATTATATTTTTCTATGTGATTCAAAATACAAAATATGTTTATCATAAATTTTATTGAAACAATAATTTATTTAATAAAATTTAATTATATATATATATTTTTACTAACTTAAGACTAAAATAAATGTATACTTTTAAAATTAATGTTAATATTACCTATTCAAATTTTATCCTTGAGACTCTTCTCTTCACTTTTCATTTTGTTCTATTCATTATGCCATTTTGTTAATATGATTATTCATCATCACTATGACGAATGATGCAATTATTTTGAAATTAAAATCAATTTACTTTATCATTTTGCATTGTCATTGATATGATCAATATACTTTATAGTTTTGTATTATATCATCCTAAAAATCAATAAAATTATTTAATTACTAATATTGCATCATTCCCACTGTTATATTAAAAAGTCTATACATTAAAATATACTATTCTTTTTATAATTAAAATCAATTTATATTATCATATTGCATTATCATTATTGAGATCAATACATTTTATAATTTTTTTATTATATCATAGTGAAAATCAATACAACTATTTAATTGCATAATATTACATAATTGAAATTGTTCGTTACAAAGTCTATACATTAAAATAAAATTTATATACTATTCTCTCCCGAAAACAAATCTCTTCACAAAGTTTATTCTCAATATTTTAGATGTAAAAAGTCTATACAGTAAAATAAAATCTATATACTATTCTCTCCCGAAAACAAATTTCTTCACAAAGTTTATTCTCAATATTTTGATGCTTCTTCACAAAGTTTTTTCTCAATGTTTTCATGCTTTCTAAACTTTGTGAAACTGTAAAAATTAAAATATATATAATAAAAAATCTTTTTACAAAATAAAAATATATATAATAAAAAAAACTCTTTACAAAATAAAGTATATCTTACTGTCGATATTTTTGTAAGCTTCCAAAATGCTTATGTAACTGTCAAGAACTAGATATATATAATCAATTTGATCTGCAAGTGTCCGTTAAGAAAACTGCTATCATGATAAACGGATATCTAATTTTTTAACCGTAATAGCTGGTAATGCCAATATTAACAGGAAAACGGAAATATACTCAGCGGGTGCATTGAATGCTAGCATATCCTATTTGATGGTTTGTTTTTGATTGCTTCGAAAATTAAAATCCAATCATTTATCGCTGGATTTTGGGCAAAATCGATTAAAAAAAATAAAAAATCCCCAAAAACAAAAAATAAAAATAAAACGTTTAAACTACAACTATTGAAATTTGGATAATGTTGATAGAGCCCACAATCTCCCGGCCCTCCCACCAACGTACTTCTTTTCAGGAGGCTCCCTTCCTCTCCTCAAGACCTGTTTTTGTTTTATTTTCTGCTTTACATTTTCAAAGAACTCAGTCTGGCGGTTCTCTTGTACGTTTTCTCTCTTTTGCCATATCAAAAGAAGAGTGGTTTTAAAATGGATATATTGCATTTCACGCAGCTGGAAGGCTTTACATTTTAAAACAAGTCAATCTCAGTATTTGCAGTGGTAGTTTACATTGTTGTAGAGAAAGAGGCGGCTCCTTTTTATATGTGATGAATGTCATAAATATTGGAAGCTTTGTCTCTTTTGCCTCATCAAAGGAGTGAATGTTTGATATATTGCATTTTCATGCAGGTGGAAGAGTGTACATTTTGGAAGAAGTCGACCCCAATCTTTGCGTACGGATTAATGTTGTCATGTTGCGTTAGTGATGGCATTTTTTAAAGAAAAACATTAAACAATCAGTATGTTGCCCATCATTTAGTTGTTAATCATTTAAAAAAAACACCCCATGGAACATGAGTGACTTGGAAGTGGGGCTTTGGTTTGGCAAGTTTACGCAATGCCATGAAAATGGAACTGCCAAATGGGCCCTCCTTTATATAAAAATAGAACTACCTTAAAATATTTTATTAAGATACATATTACACTATGGGGCTACTACGAAAGTCATGTTAATTTCGTCCGTTGATGTTCTTGGATCATGTCTTTTAGTGATAGTACCTAAATTTCCACTACGCTATCAAGAAAAACAATGACTTTTAAACCTTTATTTTGATTAGTAATATGTTAGTTACAACATTTTGTTTCTTCGCCTATCATTTCATTCAATATGCACCATTTTCTTTTCTCTATTGGTCTAATTGCAATTTAACCAGAAATATAAGTTGCATATCATCGATGGATCTCACTACTTTGAGCCCTTTTCTTCGTGCTATTATGCTAATGAACATTTTATCACATTCCTCAATTTAGAGGATGAAGGAGCTTGGTTGAATCCAAAGTTCTAAGAAAAATGGTTGGATGCTCCCTAAGATTGTGATTGTGTTTATTGACTTTGTATAATTCATTTTTGTATTTAGTTCATTAACCAATTAATCCTTGATAAGGATTGAAAAAAACAATATGTATATAAAGATGAACTAGTAGACTTTTACCATTTGATGCAATAATGTCTTACTATTAAAATAAAGAAACCATTTTAAAATTATTCACTTAGTTGAGAGGATGCATGAGCAACATTAAAGGTAAGACCTTCAAAGGTACTAATATGAGAAAATTATTATATGAAGAGACATATTCGATGTCTATGAAATATTTATGATAGGGAGTAGGGTCAATGAATGAGATTGAGAAGACATGAGGAATGTTTTCAAAAACATACCAACTAGCAATGAGCTGTAAGTAGAAGGTAACAAGATATTCGATTAGAGATCTCAAAGAATAGAATAATGAAGGTTATAATAGGATGTTGATATCTTCATGGCCATTGAGATGAACAAGATACCAAGGGAACCTAATGAAGACTATAATAGAGAGGAGTAAGACATGAAAGGGAAACTTTGATGAAAGATTACGCCAACAATCGTTGTAAATGTCCCAATGATATATGTGATAGATGATTTGGATGTGATAAGAAACCCAATAACATCACTATAAGGAGGAAGCAAGTCACAAAGTATAAACAACATTGTTATGGGGGGCACTAAATATTGGACATGAATGTTGAGCTAGAATAAACCAAAACATCATGAGAAGGCACTGCCATGGGAAAAGGTGAGGCAACATGGTCGTTATGGGAACAAGTTAAGGAGAAAACATAGAATGAGTAAGAAGTGAAACATTCCAATAGTTACTAAAAAACATGCAGACTAACAAAGAAAAGAAGACAAGGAATGGACCACTATAGAAGTTATGCAGAGCTACAAGATATATATCATAAAGTGGAAAAGAGGGAGGGGATCTATCAAGGAATTTTGATTGTAAGGTAGAGAACAATTCTGCAACCCCTCCACTAGGTTAACTGCTATTGGATCTAACCCAAATTTGGTAGGGGAAGATTATAATGGAATAATGGAAACAATAAAGAAAATAAAGAAACACAAAATAAAGAAAAATGTGTTAGAGAAAGGCCTACAGGAAGTTGTTGAAAAGAAAAAAATAAAGGTTAAGTTTACTAAAGAAATATGGAAGGAACAATTTTAATTACAAGTGAATATAAAAGAGTTGCAAAGAGGAGAAAACAATATATTCAAATTCATCAACAAAAGAGGGAAAAAAGGTTGCATTGAGTGAATAAAACCCAAAGGGTCGGTACCAAGAAGAAAGATAGGCTTTGATAGAATTTATTACTAGAGAGAGAGGTAGTATGGGTTATGAGAGAAATTTATGATCTAGGGAAGATGATAGTTGTGGTGGTAACAAATGTGATTTGAGAAAATATTGTCACTTGGGGATAAGCGTGAATGTTCAGATCCTACCCTAACCTCCCTACTTTAGGCTACCTAGGAGGTATTCAATTGATGTATGAGCTCATGTTCCTTGAATAAGACCCATTATATAGTAGTGTATAGGTTTTTAACGTAAAAGGGTCATCTTTACAAATAATGGCCACTAGGTGGTCAATACTCATTAAGGATGGGAGCACAAGTAGTTAGGGTTTCTCTATTGGAGTATCTATTTAAATAGTTAGGAGGCTATGGAGTTTTTTCTCAAGTATTTTTTTATTTGGAGATTTTTTCAATGAAAGGTCGCCTCAGCATAAGTGGGAAGTGAGCATTGCTTTCTATAATTTGAATATCAATAATACAAGTGTTTATTCTACATATTTTTATCTCATTATTACTCATGTTTAGTTTTCTACACTTATTATCTCTATATACTTGGATTGTGTTTCAAGCTTGAGGGTTGAGGAACACTACAAGTGGTATCAAAGCTATTTCCTAAGCCAATGCATATCCTAATTTTAGTAGATTTTTTTCATACTAGAGATGTATTCTAAAATCTTTAAATAAGACAGTGATCTATCATTCAACACCAAAAAATATTTTTAGGGCAGAATACACATAGGAAATACAAGTGAAATAACTTTGTTGGAAACCCTTGTAACCCCTATTAGTACACCTTAAAGTAGTAATGCATCAAAAAACACATGTATAGAAAATTTCACTTCCATATGTTCTCATGTATATTGGAGGTCCCTTGGGTATACTTAAAAAAAGTAGGTATCTTACATTTCTTCTTGTTTCTATAGTATACTGAGAACAACACTCAAGCATATCTCTCTCTAGAACCTAGGTAGTTGGGTTGTATGGCTAAGGGCATTGCAATTCCTCCCTAGTTAGTTCCCTGAAATATTGGATGGAGTTTTACAATGCCTAACACTCCAATGTCTCTAGGACCCTACAAACCCTAGCTTCTACAATCAACTAGTGAAATTGCTACAACTTTGCATCTAGAAGGAATTTGGATATATATCATCACAATAATAATCAACAAAGAGTAATACTCCCATAGGGGTAGTACATTGATTAAAACAAAACTATATTAGGAGACCTATATCATAATATTCCTCCTGTCATGCTTATGATGTCGATATACCTCTTAAGTAACATTTTTTACGTGGACCTAACAATACCTTGTTAGTGGTATATCTCAAAACACCCCTCTTAATCCACTATTTTTAGTGATCTAAGTCACTCTTAACATTTGTATGATATCTTAAGTCATCCCATGGTCATTACTCGCAACATGGAAGCCACTAATGACCAACCCTAGATCCTACAAACCAAACAATGTAGATATAAACCAAGGTGTTTAACCTTTATTCTTCATTCAAAGATATTTTTATAAAGGTAAGAAACCAACATTCCACGATCTTATAAGTGTTAGGATCTATATGTGCACACTTGGGTATGAATATTCTAGATCCACACACCAAACCAACAAAGGAGGAGTTCTTACCACACGTAGAATAAAAAAATCACATGCTCTTGTAGGAGTCCCTCCACCCACCCTTTCAGGATCACAATTTGTTTCATCACATTCTGAATGTCAACATGACAAGTTTGATGATTCCAATCCATTTGGTTTAATTACCCAAATGGAACATTATTTCTCTCTCCGTGGAATTATTGATGACCTACATAAACTAAAAGCTCGATAATTATATTTGGATGCAGAATATTGGCTATGGCATAAGAAATCTTATGAGGGCTACATTTCTTGGACCAAGTTTGTAAAGGTCCTTTATTCTTGTTTTGAACCTGACATTCACTATCTAGGAAAACTCATAAAATTATAACGAACAAGAATTTATTCAATGACTTTATTGAAACCATTGAGCAATTAAAAATCCACACACAAGGCCTATCAAGTTCCTTTTTCAAATAATGTTCCATCAATGGTATTAAGGAGGAAATTAGAGCACATGGCATGATGTAGTTCCCAAACACATGGTAAAGAAGATTGTGATATAGGTAAATAAGATAATATGGTGATCAATTCCCAAACCAAAAGATCCTCATTCCCTACTCACAGTAGCTCTCCCATGCCAACTACCCCTAGCACCTACACCTCTAAGCCCTTAATAATTGTCTCTTGAATATATGCAAGAATGCCAATTCCTCAACCTTTTCTATAATTGTGATTAGAAGTATTTCAAAGGTCACAAACACAAAGAACAAAGGTTATTTCAAATTCATCAACAAAAGAGGGAAAAAAGGTTGCATTGAGTGAAGAAAACCCAAAGGGTCAGTACTAAGAAGAAATATAGGCTTTGATATAATTTATTACTAGAGAGAGAGGTAGTATGGGTTATGAGAGAAATTTATGATCAAGGGAAGATGATAGTTGTGGTGGTAACAAATGTGATTTGAGAAAATATTGTCACTTGGGGATAAGCGTGAATGTTCAGGTCCTACCCTAACCTCCCTACTTTAGGCTACCTAGGAGGTAGTCAATTAATGTGCGAGCTCGTGTTCTTTGAATAAGACCCATTATATAGTAGTGTATAGGTTTTTAATGTAAAAGGTTCATCTTTACAAATAATGGCCACTAGGTGGTCAATACTCATTAAGGATGGGAGCACAAGTAGTTAGGGTTTTTCTATTGGAGTATCTATTTAAATAGTTAGGAGGCCATGGAGTTTTTTGTCGAGTATTTTTTTATTTGGAGATTTTTTTAATGAAAGGTCACCTCAGCTTAAGTGGGAAGTGAACATTGCTTTCTATATTTTGAATATAAATAATACAAGTGTTTATTCTACATATATTTATCTCATTATTACTCATGTTTAGTTTTCTACACTTATTATCTCTATATACTTGGATTGTGTTTCAAGCTTGAGGGTTAAGGAATAGTACAAGTGGTATCAAATCTATTTCCTAAGCCAATGCACATCCTAATTTTAGTAGATTTTTTTCAGGCTAGAGATGTATTCTAAAATCTTTAAATAAGACAATGATCTATCATTCAACACCAAAAAATATGGTTAGGGAAGAATACACATAGGAAATACAAGTGAAATAACTTTGTTGGAAACCCTTGTAACCCCTATTAGTACACCTTTTATTAGTAATGCATCAAACAACACATGTATAGAAAATTTCACTTCCATATGTTCTCATGCATATTGTAGGTCCCTTCAGTATACTTTAAAAAAGTAGGTATCTTACATGTCTTCTTGTTTCTATAGTATACTGAGAACAACACTCAAGCATATCTCTCTCTAGAACCTAGGTAGTTGGGTTGTATGGCTAAGGGCATTGTAATTCCTCCCTAGTTAGTTTCCTCAAATATTGGATGGCGTTTTACAACACCTAACACTCCTATGTCTCCAGGACCCTGCAAACCCTAGCTTCTATAATCAACTAGTGAAATTCCTACAACTTTGCATCTAGAAGGAATTTGGATATATATCATCACAATAATAATCAACCAAGAGTAATACTCCCATAGGGGTAGTACATTGATTAAAACAAAACTATATTAGGAGACCTATATCATAATATTCCTCCTGTCATGCTTATCATGTCGGTATACCTCTTAAGTAACATTTTTTCTATGGACCTAACAATACCTTGTTAGTGGTATATCTCAAAACACCCCTCTTAATCCACTATTTTTAGTGATCTAAGTCACTCTTAACATTTGTATGATATCATAAGTCATCCCATGGTCGTTACTCACAACATGGAAGCCACTGATGACCAACCCCAGATCCTACAAACCAAACAATGTAGATATAAACCAAGGTGTTTAACCTTTATTCTTCATTCAAAGAGATTTTTATAAAGGTATGAAACCAACATTCCACGATCATATAAGTGTTAGGATCTATATGTGCACACTTGGGTATGAATATGCTAGATCCACACACCAAACCGACAAAGGAGGAGTTCTTACCACACGTAGAATAAAAAAATCACATGCTCTTGTAGGAGTCCCTCCACCCACCCTTTGAGGATCACAATTTGTTTCATCACATTCCGAATGTCAACATGACAAGTTTGATGATTCCAATCCATTTGGTTTAATTACCCAAATGGAACATTATTTATCTCTCCATGGAATTATTGATGGCCTACATAAACTAAAAGCTCAATAATTATATTTGGATGCAGAATATTGGCTATGGCATAAGAAATCTTATGAGGGCTACATTTCTTGGACCAAGTTTGTAAAGGTCCTTTATTCTTGTTTTGAACCTGACATTCACTATCTAGGAAAACTCATAAAATTACAACGAACAAGAATTTATTCAATGACTTTATTGAAACCATTGAGCAATTAACAATCCACACACAAGGCCTATCAAGTTCCTTTTTCAAATAATGTTCCATCAATGGTATTAAGGAGGAAATTAGAGCACATGGCATGATGTAGTTCCCAAACACATGGTAAAGAAGCTTGTGATATAGGTAAATAAGCTAATATGGTGATCAATTCCCAAACCAAAAGATCCTCAT
This sequence comes from Picea sitchensis, assembly GCA_010110895.2. Lineage (NCBI taxonomy): Eukaryota > Viridiplantae > Streptophyta > Pinopsida > Pinales > Pinaceae > Picea > Picea sitchensis. Next base: position 5,339 of record SNQJ01S0208264.1, on the reverse strand, counting down.
TCCCTACTCACAGTATCTCTCCCATGCCAACTACCCCTAGCACCTACACCTCTAAGCCCTTAATAGTTGTCTCTTGAATATATGCAAGAATGCCAATTCCTCAACCTTTTCTATAATTGTGATTAGAAGTATTTCAAAGGTCACAAACACAAAGAACAAAGGTTATTTCAAATGGATGTATCTCCACAATAATACTCAAAATACATTCCTGTTGAAGATACTTTAGAACTAAACTTGTAATACACCATGCCTCCCATGTAAGATGAACGCCCCTTGCAATATCCTTGCGAGGAAACCCAAATTTCTCTAAGTTCCTTATTAGGTTTCTTGATACTGAAAACATTGAAATTGATTAGATACATAAAGCACCACAAATCGATTGTGTTGGTTGACAATGGAAGCCCACAATTTTATTCATTGGAGAGTGGTAGAAGAAGCCCATTCTTATGTCTACCCATATCCAATTTTCAAATTATAATAGAAAATGGTGGTATAATGAAATGTGCAAGGTAATATGGACACGTGAAACAAAATATTAGTGATTATCATATCAAAAATCACATTTTTCATATGGAAATGGGTGTTTATGCTATAGTTCTCAGGGCATAATGGTTATGGAGTTTGGGACATGTTTCCATGGATTTCAAGTATTTATACATGAGAATAATTAAGGAAGGGAAAAAACATACCCTCAAGGGGCTTACATGTGTGAAAATGATCACCTCTCATTGCATGGAGAAGTTATTGAAGAAAGGTCATTGAGGTATTATTGCATATTTTAATGGCATACAAGTAGTAGATACCCCTCAAAAAGAGATTCACCTTGATTCAATAGGTATTTGAAAAACCATAGGGATTACCAACGTCATATGGGGAGCATGATCATGGTATTCCTCTCATTCCAGGTAGTCAATCACCCAATCTGTGTCCTTGTTGACACCCTTTTGCATAGAGAAAGGAAATTGAAAAGAGCATTCAATAATTTTTGGAGGTAGGAGTGATCTGTCCTAATGTTATCCCTTAATTATTATTATTGTCCATGGTATTAAATAAGGAAGGTAATTTTTTCATGTGTATTAATTTGTGGGCTCTTATTAATTTTACCATTAAGGAAAAACTTCCTATACTAGTTATTGATGACCTCCTAGTCGATGAAGTTCATGGAGCCAATTTTTCAGTAAACTTAACTTTCATTACAGATACCACCAAATTCGAATGAAATAGGTAGGAATCTTGAAGACATATTTCCATACACATGAAGGTCATTATGTGCTTTTAGATATGCCCTTTGGCCTTTGCAATGCTCCATCCACCTTCTAGAGCCTCATGAACAATAGTTTTTGACCCCTCCTACACAATGTTTTGATGGTATTCTATGATGATATCTTGATATACAACACAGCATGGGAATAACACAAAGAAAATGTTGATGGATCCTTGCAACTCTTACGTGACCACCAACTATTCGTGAAATTCTCTAAATGTGCTTTTGGGGCCTTAGAATTTGAATTCTTGGGTCACATTGTAAGTCAAAATGGACTACGAGTTGATATGAAGAAATTCACATCTATATAATAATGGCCACATACCAAGACCCTAAAGATATTGGATGGATTCTTAGGACTTACATGATATTAAAAGAAGTTTGTGAAAATTTATGGAAAAATTGTTGCTCCCTTAACTTACCTAATAAAAAATAATTCTTTTATATGGAGTGTTGCAACTAAGCATGCATTCTCAACTTTAAAGGATGCCATGCGCACTAATCTAGTATCAGTAGTGCTATATTTTACTAATAATTTTGTCTTGGAATGTGATTCCTTGGGCATAGGTCTTAGAGTGGTATTAATGCAAGAAGGGAATCCCTTTCCATTCACTAGTAAGTAGTTTTGTGATCGCAGTTTGGGGAAATCAACCTATGAGAAAGAGATGACAATAATATTCATGTATTGGAGGAGGAAAACATCCATATCTCATCAGGAGGCGTTTCCAAATCAATATTGACCATCATATTTTGAAGTATTTTATACAATAAGGTTATCCTGACTAGAGTAGCATATGGAGTGATAATTTTAAGGATGAAAATTTATATTAAAATGTAGAAACCTGGCCTAATCTTACTAGTTCTTAATATGCAAAATGTAAAATGTTTGGTGAAATTTCTGTAAAAATATTCAAATTTTTAAGGATTTTATATATTTTCTATAACATTTTGGTCATTTTTAAGGTAAAGTATTTTTATTCTATGGATTTTGGGTGAATCAATTTAAGAAAAAATGGAAATTGGTGAATCTTGTTTTTGGAAAACCATGGAAAATAAGCCCATTTGCAAAATTTATCCCCTAAAGTCATCTATGAGCATAAGTGGGTCACTAAAATGTTTGGATATTATTAGAAGGTTATATATAAAAAGGGTAAATAAAATGTGAAGTTTGGTGCCTTATATGGACAATTTGGGTAGGATAGATCCCTCTTTTCCTTATCCTTACTTGTTCTAGGATGGCTCAAGGAAGCCCGTAGAAAATGGATAGAAAATGAATCTATAGCTCAACTCATACAAATGATTCAAGGATATCTAAACCCTCCTAAAGTGATTTGTAAAATGTTGTGGATATTCCATTGGAATATTTCATCACAACATATCTGATAAATAAAACCAAAATCTACACTATGAAGGTTAAATTTCTTTAGATTTTAGAATGTTTAGTTACTCATTTTATGCTTATGCATAAAATATATAATATATGGAAAATAGAGAATAGTAAAGTAAAATCACACACCATCCACAAGATAACATAAATATTTTATCTCACAAACCCTTACATGAGAAAACCCAACTAGATGGTGAGGATGAATTGTTCTCCTTTTTGTGCTATGGAAATGATGCAAGCCCAAAGGATAAGACACTCTCTATGAAGCTACCTGAGACCTGTGACCTATTATGCTACTACAAAATATTAAACCCCCTCTATTATTCTCTCTAATTTCCCACTCCCAATTTTTTTTCTTGACTGTAGAGAAAAATAAAATAATAAAGAATGGAACCCCTTCTCCTCTTAGTTGCCCTATATTTAACATAGCCTGATAACCATATGTGAGTAAGTTTATGACTTCCTTAACCCTCAATTGTGATAGGGTTTTGGACCTTCTAGAATATTCTGGAAATTACTCACCTCGTTAGCCCCATGTGCATGAGTAATGGGGGTTGATGTGGAATCCTCTAGTGGTATCATGGTTGTCAACATGATAGGTCAACTTGTGGCAGATATAACTTTTGAATACAAACTATGATTGAAGCACGGTCTTCACCCTTTGAAAAGTATCACAATGTAGAACACTATCAAGGGGTGTGCACAATAATTAGACACTGGAACCCCAACAAATTCTATTTAATGCCTCAAAATGGCTTGGGAAGGTTCCATACCCCAAATTTCCAAACTGGGACCTACCACTAAAATGACTGTGCATGTTGATTCCTCCAGTTTTTTCCACTTTGAAAGCATATATATAGATGAAAAATAATATAATGATCCAATCCAGACCTTATTCTTACATGTTCTTGGTTCGGTCAATGAAGCCCATAGAGAATGGCTGGAAAATGAATCTATAGTTCAACTTATCCAAATGATTCAAGAAGATTCAAACCCTCCTAAAGGGTATACATGGTAAAAAGATACATTGATGTATAAAGGGTGCATTTTTTGGTGAAGACTTCTTGCTTAAAATGAAAGGTCTTATATGAGTTTCATTACTCATCTACAATGGATCTCTTTGGCTTTCATAAAATCTATGAAATAGATAAGCACTCGATTTTCTAGGAGGGCATGAAAGGAGACATTCAAGAATTTATAGTGACCTATGACGCTTTCCAACAAAACAAGGGAGAGGTAGTGCATATTCTAGGGGTATTGAAACCATTACTAATATCAACAAATATATGGACTAACATCTCTATCGATCTTAACATGGAACTTCAAAAAGAAGGTAGCAAATCAATGATCATGGTGGTAGTCAATCATTCATTAAAATATTCTCATTTTGTGCCTAATCACATCCATTTACACCCTACTTAATTTCCTAAGTGCTAATGGATGATATTTTTAAGTTACATGGCATTCCCACTTCCATTGTATTCAATCGGGACCCCACCCTCACCAGTATATTTTGTGAGGAACTATATAAACTTCAATGTAATTATCTAAACATGAGCACGAAATATCATCCCCAAATATATGGCTAAGCAAAAGTAGCCAACAACTGCTTAGAAACCTATTTTTGATGCTTCACTTCTAAAAAGATGAACTAATGGGCACAATGGCTTCCCCTTGTAGATTGGTGTTATAATACCATTTATTATGGAGATACCAAAATGACACCATATGAATTTTTTTATGGCCAAAAACCCTCATCGTTATCCTCCTATTCACTAGGAACCTCCAAGGTTCATTTAGTGGATAATTGTAATGTTTCCAAGTAGATTTTGCTAGGAACTTGGGTGTTTTTTATGATCTATTTGTATGGTTTTTCTTCACTGTTTTGCAGGTTTCCTTCAAAGTTGTGATGGAAATGTTTTATTGGGTTTTAAATCATATGGGTGAGGAATATAACACAACAATATATGAAAATAGAAAGAAAAAATAGAGACAACACAACAGAGTGAAAACCAACTTCAAATATGACCTTTATTTAGATAATAAGAATACCTCCATACATGAGATCTGGATATTTGGAATGGCATATATAAAATATAGAAGTTGCGTTGAATATTCCTCCAAGATACAAAATAAGTGAACATGAAATCCTTGAAGATCTCCAATGGTTCCATGCAGATATGACATGACCAATTTCTTTCCCTTCTGGATTCTTCCAAATATGGATTAGTTGCGCACTTCCTGGCTCGTTGTCCACTAATAATTTTGGCCTCTTCTATTTAACCCTCCAAACCACTGAAATACACAGTAGATATATAGATATGATGATGGAAAACACCTATGATAAGTCTCTTCTTTTTTGAGAGTTATCTCACCCTCCAAATCTCTAGATGTACTGTGGACAATGCACCCTCCTTCATGAAATTCGTACCAGTATCACAATAAATCAATATGAAAAGATAATCCTCCAAGAATGAGTGATAAAGGCCACTCTAGACCTATAAAATATTCCTAGGAAGATATCCTCCTCAAAACCCCCTTCTCATGTTCAAATCGAACTAATCTTCCTCAAGCAATGTGCACCTTCTACAGAAAACCTTATTAACTACACAGTACCTATTTCTTTCCCTCTAGAAATCAACCTTTAGTTGAATATAATGGGGATGGAGGAATATTTCACCTCCTTGT
>SNQJ01S0208262.1:0-16190 GCA_010110895.2 Picea sitchensis | reverse complement strand
ACATTGGGGATTGTGAGAGGATTTGGATTTTTAAATAAAATAAAATTTGGTAATTACTTGTGCAACTTGGGGAGAGTATGAAAAGTGTGTGGGTGAATAGTCATAATTAATTTAAATTAAAAGGTTAATTATTTGTGCATGAGAAGAAGTGTCTGTAAGGAAAATTTATATAAAACAAATGACGTAGAATGGAAATGGATCGAACCTTTGGACCATTGGTATGTTTTCGAATTTTGATTTGACTATGTTTTACTTCTGAGAGATGGGACTCCAAGCTTGTGAAAAGAGTGGAATCTCTTCCCTGCAAGGAAACCTTGGAAGTTATTGTGTTCTAGTTGTTGTGATTGTCCCCTTTGCGGCTCAGGGGGATAAGGGGGAAGAGCAATACCCGTAGAATTGGCTGAGAGAAACATGTGAGGTTTCATTGATTAGCCAACAAGAGAACAAGAGGAGCACAAGTATTTGTAGGGAATATTCATTTCACAACCTTCATTGGCCTTAATATTTTTATATTTATGAATTTATTGTATTATGAGTATATTAGTATGTTAGATTTGGTATGGCGACTATAGAATCAATAGAAAGTTGTAATTCCAAAGTGTTACAATTGCTTCCAAACTAATATTAGTTACGGTTCTTACAATTTTGAAATTTTCTCTATAATTTCAAGCGTTTTCGAACTCTGAATTCGGGTGGCTTGTTGCTCTTTCTAAAATTTGAAATTATATTGTGTATTGTCTATGTTTTAAAAATTGTTTTTTATTCCATATTTGAAGTTAGTATGATCAGAGCTTTTAGTTGAGATTATTTTTAAAGAATTTAATAGTGTATTGTTCCCTAGTAAACTAAGGAATTAATCCTTAAATTTGTATCATGACTTCTCTGTTGAATCTCATTTAAATCCTAAATCAATTCATATGGTAGGACATATGTTGAATTATATTCTAGATTCGAAATTTTGTATCGTGGATTCCGTGTTGAATCTTATGATAATTCAATTTTGTTGTATGGTGGATCTTCATTGAATTTTGTTTAAATACGAATTATTTAGTAGCGTGGAGTCGCTGTATAAATTTTTATAAATCCAAATTTCTTGGAAAAATCATAGGGTCATTGTCAAGTTGTCAATCTAAGAATTTAGAACACATTGGTTCACTGTCAATGTTTTTTCTTTTCTTTTCCGTATTTTTGACTTGCATTTTAATCGTAGGTGTTATCCCATTTGACCCTTACTTTTATGCATGTGACCTTGGGCTAGGACCTAGCGTTGGCCCAAAAAGATGCTATTTGGAGCTCCAGGACTCTTGCAGAGGATACTTCAACTCCAACACTCGCGTTTACCCGGACTGTTACCGACCGAACTCGGTCATAAGCAAGGTTGGCTGGAAGATGCAGGTTTTATCCTATCCTTCCACTTTCCTTCGTCTTTGGTTATGACCTTAATCAAATGACTAATGAGATTTCTCCTCACCCAAAAATCTACGATGGAGATATACTCCAGAACTCCGAGACTCCGGGCTTCATATTTTTTCCGCACCAAACAAATTTGAACTAATTCATCTGGATCATCGTCTAGGGCTCGGGGATCTAACATCTCATGCTCTCCTTTGATCAATGGGAATCCTCATTTTTTCTTTAAGAGAGATGTAAATTTTTTGAGCAAGACTACAACCTTCTTTCTGCATCCGTAGACGAACCTTGAACCTGCGATCCAATTGGGTTCTCATAGTGACCGAATTTGAAAGACAAGTGGGTGTGTGTAAAGGATTTCCAATATTGATTATCCTTTGTTAAATTAATCCCAATGGTCATCAATTCTCTTAAATGCTCTCCATAGTGAGTGACAGTCTTTCTAAGCCTTGCAAATTTTGTTAACAAGTTTTTAATCAGGAGTTTAACTATGAAACCTTAGTGTGAAATGGTGAATTCCCACTAGAAAAGGTCTATCTTTTCTACTCAAGTACATATATATATCATTAGTGTTCTATATAAACCTTAACAAACATTGTTCAACATGTCACATTCGTCCTTTATTATGTTGGGTTATGGTTGATTGATTCTGAAGGGGAGAATGTTGAAAACTGTGAGCGCCAACCAATCGTAATCATCTCTTGTATTTTGAGTCAATGCTTTTAGAATCAACACATTTTACTTTCTCAACCATTAAACACGCGACTCCATTTGGAACATAATTGTAATTTCACTTAATTCTTCAACGAGATTTATATTAACCTTGTATACTTATCGTAACTACTGAATCGAGATCAGAATGAAGTAATACCTAAGTATAACTCTTAATTTATTGAATTAATATATAAGTGGTTCCACATAGCCTACTTACATTGTAAAATGAATTATTTCAATAAGGAACTCCTATGATAATGTCGAGTTTGGTTTGGTAATAGGAAACTTTAACCACTCTTAAATTAACAAGTGTTGCATGGCAGCGGAGTCCCTGCCAGGTTGGGATGGGAGTAAATGTGAGGTAGTAGAGACGTGGGTAGAAAGTTGAAGTAGATGTGGTTTGCATGCAGAACATAGCAAAGTAAATATATAGTTTTATACATATGAAATATGTACTTTTATACATACGAAATATGTACTTGTATAAAGTATATATTAGATTTATACATACAAAATTTGTACTTTTATAAAGTATGGGGATGAGATTTTATAGAGCATGCATGAAGTCGTCATTGCATACTTAGCTAGTTTTTGGATCGTGGGTTCTCGAGGTGGTGGGTTCAAAGTTGGGCCTCTTATGTTTCGTGGCCTACAAATAACACCGATAGTTCCGCGATATAAAAAATGACAGGCGGAGTGGAAAACTATAGAAATTTATAAGAAATTAATAATGCCAATTATACAATAGAAAAGTAATAAGGTCTATTACATAGATTCATGGAGAAAAACACCAAAAAATAAGCATTGCCGAACTATTTTGCTTTAAAACTAAGGATTTTCCTGGACAAAAAAGATATAGCATTTCCAAATTGGTTTTATTTGCACACGTTTTACAGAGCATGGACGAAGCGATCATTCCATACTTAGCCAGTTTTTGGATCACGGGTTCTCGGGGTGGCGGGTTCAAAGTTGGGCCTCTTATGTTTCGTGGCCTACAAATAGCACCGACAATTCTGCAATATACAAAATGACAGGCAAAGTGGCGGACTATAGAAATTTATCTGAAATTAATAATGTTAGTTATACAATAAAATTGTAATAAGGTCTGTTACATAGGTTCGTGGAGAAAAACACAAAAAAATTAGCATTGTTGAACTATTTTTCTTTAAAACTAAGGCTTTTATTGGCCAAAAAAGATATAGCATTGCCGAATTGATTTTCTTTGCACATGTTTTACAGAGCATGAATGGAGTGGTCATTCCATACTTAGCCATTTTTTGGATTGTGAGTTCGCAGGCTGTCGGTTTCAAAAATGGGTCTCTATTGTTTCATTCCCTATATATATATTAACAAGTGGGATTGCAAACTATACAAACTTATTATAAAATAATTAATGTTTGTTACATATCTCTGGAAATTACATCAACATTTAAAACATCAATGTCATATACAATAGGAATTTTGCACCCAACAATTCCGTCATATACATGAGACAGTAATTTATAGAAGATTATAACGTTGTACGAACATTTATAGTAATTTTTATAATGCTATAAAACTTCATACATTTTGTACTGAACAATTACGGAGTTGCAGTTTGGCGGAGTCCTGGGTTCACACTTTTCATGTCTAGTGTGTTACATGATATACATTTTTCACCAAAGAATTTCGTCATATACATTTTGCAGCGAACAATTCTGTGATATACATGACACAAAGAAATTTATAGAATATTATAATGTTGTATGGAGATTTAAAGTAATTTAGATAATGCTATAACATGTTTTAGTTAATGAATAGTATAATCAATTTTTTAAATTTTATTCAATATTTTTTCTTTTATAAGTAAGATTGTATAAAAGTATATCAAAATGAAGGAGTACAGAGAATTTCCATGGTTTCAAGCTGTAAGTACTGAGTTTCCCTAAGGGAAAACCATCTCAGCCAACTAAACTGCTTCATAACATAGGTGTAGATTGTCACTGATGCAAAAAGAGTTCAAAATTCTAGCCCATAAGGGTGGGTGCTAGAACTATGGAAAGTGTAGATAGCCTAATTATAATAACCATGGACAAATGCATGAAAGGTCAGCATGCACATGAAGAAACAATAGAAAAAAACAACAGAGATCACTGGTATGGGTTGTAGTGCGGCGACGCGGCCATGTCGTGTCCCTGGGAGGAGGTGGCTCCTCATGGACTGGTGTGCGGTCCACTTGCATATCATTCTCCACCACTAATGGCAGGTGCTATTCCTTATGGATGTCCTCTAGGCATGATGGAAGCCTCTGGTCCTCGCAGTCTGCGTCTGCGTGGACCAAATTTTTCAGTGGCAACACTAGTGCCAAGGTTGTTGTTGGTTGGGTTGTTATTGATTGGGTTGCCTTTGGTGCAAGGAGATGAGCACCTTGTAACGTGGAGAGAAACTACAGGAGTCGAGAGGCTTTGTCGTCCAGGGTCTGTAGGAGGAACCAAAGATCATCCATGTCTTGAAACAGGTCAAATACCAGGCTCTGCACTAGTGCAAGGCCTATTTTCCACTCGCATGTTGGGTTAGCATTGGAACCTACTCGAGATTGGGGTTGTCATCGCAAATTTTGACTAGCTTCTAGACTATCCATCTGAAATTGGGTGTCGTGAAGTTGGTCCTGAAGCAGCTGGGTGGCCGAAGAGTTGGGAGGGGCCAAAGGACCTAGGTGTGAAACAAATGTCGAATTGGCTAAAGGTCATAGGTTGTTGTTCAGTGAGGCCCCTGAGCAGTCCAAATCCTCCATTCTGGTTGCAAGGGACATAGGAAGGGGCGAGAGAGATGCAGGAATTTGAGTCGACTGCGCTAGGGAGGAGGACAAGTTGGCCGAAGAGGAGGAGGATAATAGGGAGGGATCAGGTGGGGGATGCAGGAATAGGCAGGGTTGGTTTGGCTGGTAGGGTGGTCAGCCTTTGGACTTCCTTCGTAGCCAGGGCATCTCCAGGATAGTGGGAGAGATACAATGCGGCATGAACAAATCAGGGAAAGACAAATGCAAAGCAGGGAAAGGCTGGGTAGGAAGCTGAGCTCTGAGAAGAAAAAGCAGGAAAGAATGAGCCATCTCGACCCGCTAGAGCAATTGAAATAGGTTGGGCAGCTGGTGAGGTTCCATAAATGGTAGCATGCACAGAGTAAAGGCGCAACGAGGGTGTTGGTCCGTCAAAAGGATTCAAAGGCAGAGAAGGTTGCACTGAGAATAATGGTGCCATGCCTCGAGTGAGATGAACTTGAAGTGATTAGGCAGTTGGGAGTGTGTGGCATGCGGTCGTCACATTGCCAGCATCACAGAGTATCACTCCTGGCTTCTCCGCTCGATGCGTGTGCTCTACTAGAACCCCATCGATGGGAAAGGGAATAAATGTGAAGGAGTACCAACACATGGGCAGGAAGCTGAAGTACATGGGTACGTGGGGAAAAAACTGGGGAAAATAATTGTAATGTGGGTTACATAGGTTTCTTGACAAAAAACAACAAAAACAATTAGCATTCCTGCACACAATAGAAATCGAAATTTATGAAATGAAACATTCATGAATAGCATAATTTATACATACAAAATATGTAATTTTACAAGGCGGAGTCCTGATTCAATAGTTAGCGATCTTTTGGATGGTGGATTCTCAAGATGTTTCTGTTCTTTCGTGCCCTACAAAAAGTAGGAATAGTTCCGCGATTTACAAATTGACAATCAAAGTTGCAGACTATTAGAATCTTAAGGGCATGGTGTCCAAAAAATTTAGCATTTCTGAAGTACTAATATTTAGATATGATTTGCATACAGTCATGGAGAAAATACACAGAAATAGTAGTAATGCGTTGGTGCACTGAAATTCGGGCTTTGTTGTTTCGTGGCCTACAAATTGCACCTAGAGTTCCACGACATACAATTTGACAATTGGAGTTGTGGAATATTTGATATTCAAGGGCGTACGTATGTTACAAAGAAGAGATTCTAGATACCAAATATGTAATTTGATTAAGTAGATATATAGACCATTGTGGCTATCGGGCTGGCAGGCTTAAAATTGTGCTCCCATAGGTTCGTGGACAAAAGCATAAAAAGACTACCAATACAGAATTAGTTTTCTTTAAAACAAATGCATGGGATCTTCATTTCGAGTTGTTGGGGTGGTGGGATGAAAATTGGGCTATTGTTGTTCCATCACTAACAAACAACACTGAGAGTTCCGCGAAATACAAATTGAGAAGTGATTTTGCGGACTATTTGAATTTTTGGATCGCGGGTTCTCAGGCTGAAAATTGGTTTTCTATTGTTTTGTGCCCTACAAATAGCACTGAGAGTTTCACAATATACAAATTGACAAGCGGTCTTGCGGACTATTTGAAATTTTGGATCGTGGCTTCTTGGGCTAGGGGGGTAAAAATTGGCCTTCTGTTGTTCTGTGGCCTACAAAAATCAAATATGTAATTTGATGAAGTAGATATATAGAGCATGCATGGAAGCTTCATTGCAGGTTGTCGGGATTGCGAGCTCAAAATTGGGGTTTTGTTGTTTCATGGCCTACAAATAACACCGAGAGTTCTGTGATATACAAATTGGCATGCTGCTTTGAGGACTATAATTTTTGAATGGCAGGTTCTCGGTCCGGCGGGATGAAAATTGGGTTTCTGTTGTTTTGTGGCCTACAAATAGTTCGTAGACTTCTGCGATATACAAATTGACAAACAAACTTGTGGACTATTTGAAATTGAAGGCACTCGTGTCGAACAAGTTTAGCATTCCTGAATTAGTTTTCCTTTTTACATATGCTACTAGAGTAAAAAAAGAAAAATAGCACTGACGTCTGTTACATAGGTTGGTGGAGAAAAGTATGAAACAAATATGATTCTCGAATCAGTTTTCTTTAAAAAAGAGACTTCTTGACTTAGGAATTTTTTGGATCATGGGTTCTCGAGCTAGAGACCTGAAAAATGCACTTTTGTTCTTCCGTGTCGTACAAATAGCACCAACAGTTCCGCGATATACAAATTGAGAATCAGACTTTCAGAGTATTTGAATTTTAAGGAGCTCGTGTCCCAAAAATTCAGCATTCACGAATTAGTTTTCTTTACATAGGTTTTACATACGCTGGTGGAAAAGAGGGAAAAAAGTAAAGTACCATTGTTTGTTACATAGGGTGGCGGGCAGAAGGATGAAATAAATAGCATTCCCGAATTAGTTTTCTTTAAAACAAGGGCTCCTCGACACAAGAAATTGAAATTTATGAAATTATTGGTTCCTGCAGAGCATAGATTATACATAACAAATACATAATTTTTTAAAGTAGACATTTACTTTTATAGATATGAAATATGTACTTTCATAAAGTATGGGGATGAGATTTTATAGAAAAATGATGGATCCCTCATTCCACGTCCTACAAAGAGCAGGCAGAGATACGCGGTGTACAAATTGAGAAGCGAGCTTGCAAACTATTTTAATTTTAAGGGCCTTTGTGAAAAACATTGTGCAGGACATGTTGCAAAGATGAAAGAATTGCATTCTCTTTAAGTTTGAGTAGAAAGAAAGTAGTGAACAGAATTTTACGACATTTATATAAAAAAATAATGAAACGTGTTACATATTGTTGAAAATTTAAAGAAACATATATATATATATATATAAGTGAAATATGATATCTGAAATTTGAGTAAGTGATTTATGTCATAGTCCATTCTGAATATTAAAAATCTAGGAACACATAAAAGTAGGAGGAAAACTAGCCTTCATGAATTAGAGCATAGACAAAACCCTCATTCCATAGTTATCCAGTTTTTGGATTGCGGGTTTTCGGGTTGGGGACCTGAAAAGAGGGTTTTTGTTGTTCCATGACCTTCAAATAGCACCTAGAGTTTTGTGATGTACAAATTGATAATGGGACCTGTGGACTATTTGAATTTCAAGGGGCTCGTGTCCCAAAAATTTAACATTCAGGAATTACTTTTCTTTACATACGTTTTACACACGGTGGTGGAAAAATGTACAAAAAATAAAGTACCAATGTATGTTACACATGGTGGTGGACAGGAGGACCAAATAAATAGCATTCCCAAATTAGTTTTCTTTAAAACAAGGGCTCGTGGATACAAGAAATTGGAATGTATCAAACTATAGGTTCCTGGAGAGCATAAATTGTACATAGCAAAAACGTAATTTTTTAAAGTAGATATTTAATTTTATAGATACAAAATATGTACTTTTATAGGGCATGTATGGAGCCCTCTTTCTATATAGTGTTACAGAGCCTAGATTACATACTTAGGCAGTTTTTGGAGCGCAAGTTGTCGAGATGGCGGGCTGAAAATTGGAAAAAAATGAAACGTGTTACATATTCCTGGAAATTTAAAGAAACATATATATGTGTGAAATATGATATGTCGAATTTGAATGAGTGATTGATGTCATAATTTATTTTGAAAAAAAGAAGAAGAGAGAATAGAGATAAAATAAATAGAATGACTTCACATTCAGCATAACTGAAGATAAAAAAATCTAGGAAGACATAAACATATAAGGAGACAAAAGAATAGTTTTATTTGGAATATATGAAGAAAATAATAGTTTGTTACATATCCCTGGAAATGTAAATGTGTTTGTCATATAGACTGGGATTGGGGCTCCTGCAGACCATAAAATAAATATGTACAAGAAGTAGGAGTGTGGAAAGAAGTTGAACACGCTAGAATGTAATACCTGAAAAATAGAAATGGGAAGATCAGTTTTTTCCTATATATTTCTACTCAAAAAAGGAATAACTGGATTGATAAAGAAAGGACTATCACAATACACTTACAGGGATGGTACGTATAAGTATTTTTTTTTTTTGGCTGGTGATGCCTTTCCCTTCTGGTTTTTGTAAGCAACCTGCTTAAATAACTGTATTGATAGCCAGAGGATTTATGCATTTCCCTTTTGGATTTTGTGGTTGATCCACTTCAAGTTCTCTTCAATATAGCTTCTCAAGGGGGTGACGTTGATGTCATTGAGGATTCGAATGTTGAAAACTTTATTTTCTAATTCTCTTAGATCAGTTGAAAGTTTACACAAAACTTCATGAATGTCTCCATTCTGTAGAGAATACCCGACTATCCAGTTGTCCACCTCTTCTTCATGATATTCAACGATTCTGTAAAAAAATTCTAAAGACAAGGCCTTCAAATTATCAACTTGTTGATCAAAATCTTGCTTGGTTAACGTCAGTGAGTTGAGGATTAATCTAGGGTCCTGGAAGCTGTTTTTCTTTCCTGCTAAGTCTAATTAGGTGATCTTTGTGAATAATGTTTCTTTCTTTGATATTGCTTTCTCACACAATTGCACAATTAGGTATAGGTTCTTCACTTCATGTTTCCAGCATGCTTCTAATTGAGTGAGCCTTTTCGTGGATGGGAGACCATGTTGTCTTCTTTTCATCTCTGGCATGTTGTTGACATGAAAGGCGAAAGGGATGACCGAGTGCACATAAAAAGTTTCTTCATTCTTTAAATCCATCTGCAGAAGTAGGAGAAAGTTTTGTGTTGTGCTTCCTAGGGAATCCATATTCTGTGATGTTTCCCAGACCTTGGCAATCAGTTCTATTCTTTTGTTAATATTTTTCTCCACATATCCTCTATAGGATGTGAGGAAGATGGAGGACCCTTTTAGATTTGTTTCAAGGGTGCACATAGTCGCAGGCATGGATATTTCCAAGGAACTGCCAAGCTATGGAATAGGAAACAAATCTTCCTCTAACTCCTTAATCTGGTTCTTTAGTCTGGAATTTTTGGCTTCAATGACTCCAACAAAATTATGAAGAGAATATCCGGTTTCCTTGTGAAGTTCAGATATTTTGGATGCATTCATATTGGCAAGGTCAATTTCTGAACGATGTTTTCTTTTCTTATTTTTTACCTCTCTTTTTTCAATGATTAATTTTTTTGATTCAGTTTCAAAAACAATGCTCTGGAATACGAAGGATTCATCTTCATCAAAAAAATTTGGTACCGACCATGTCCATTGAGCAGGCATGATGAATTGTGTGTGCGGGCTGAGTAACGTTGCAGAGTATGCTTTCCATATCAGAGTCAAGATCCATGTTTTGACGGTAAATTTCAGGTTGCTCTGCCTCCCCTACAATTCTTTTTCCGTCCTTTTGCATGGGAAGCTCTTGAGGAAGATGTTCACTGTATCTCTACAAAAATGTTGTGGAGTTGTTGGTAGTAGTTTATCAAAAGGTTGGTTGGCACCAGACACTGCTTGAAATGAAGAAATGGAGGGGAAAAAATATCCCCCCGCAAACATTGCTTCAATGTGTGCAAATGGAAAATATCCTCATTAATAACAATATCTATGCATGTTGTATGGTGACCTATTAGAATAAAGCGCAGTTATTGAAAACTTGGAAGTGTGAAGGTGAGGGTTACGGTGAATAACATTTAAGGATTGGAGGTTTCATGAATGAACCAATATGGAGGCGTGCGAACGACATTGCGTGGTATTTGAAATTAAGACTCGTAAGCGATTGGAGGTTTTGTGAAGGAAACAAGATGGTGGCGTGTGAATAACATTCCATGGAATTTGAAATTAAAACTGGGAAGGAAGAAGAAAATGATTTGCAAATATTGCAATAATGGAAAAAATTCTCGATCCTTGCATGCATCAATGACAACTTAGACGGTAGCTACACGATGACCTGTTAGCTTTAAAGATTTAGAAAGAAGACACACACACACACACACACACACACATATATATATAATTTTATTATGCACACATGCAAAGGTAACAACCACGGGGAAGAGAAAGAAAGGAAGGAATGGCCAAGTTTGAAAGTTCATGATTCGGGATCGCAGGTTCTCGGGTGGACAGGTTCAAAAGAAGGCCTTTATTGTTTGGTGTTCTACAAGTAGCACACAAAGTTCTGCGATATACAAATTGAGAAGAGGAATTGCGGGCTGGCCAAAATTTGATAGGCCATCTATTGTTCGGTGCCTTGCAAATATCCTATGATAATAAATTTAGAAGAAGATTTGCGAGGTGAATGACTCAACATTCTACTCCAGGGATGGTGGGCTCCCACAAATGAGCAATACATATTTGCGGTTTGTACATTGGGTCAATTTCCTCCATATAGAAACTGGGTTCTCGGGCTGGCGGGTTCAAAATTGCCTAAGAAAAGCAAAGGGCTCTGATCGAGTCCCACTGCACATTTCATAATTCATGTGCAACACCAAGTCTGGCATTACCAAATCAGTGTGTGTAGAAATGAGGCAAACATAAATATGTGACTTTATAAAGTATGGACATGATATTTTATAGATCGTGTACCGATATCTCATTCCATACTTGTGGGTTCTCATACGGGAGGGGTCAAAAAATAGGCCTCTATTGTTCTGTGTTTTACAAATAGCACATATAGTTCCGCAATATACAAATTGACAAGCAAAATTTCTGAGTGGCTGAGAATTTATAGAGCATGTACAGTTTGTGCATCGCTCGTTGTCAGGTTGGCGGGGTTAGAAATAGGCCTCTATTGTTTGGTTCCCTACAAATTGCTTATGATGCACAGATCCCTTATTCCATACTTAGCCACTTATTTGGATCGCGCACTTGCAAGCTACACACTGTGCTTCTAATTTTCTATGTCATGCAAATAGAAATTATAGTTGGGCGATATACATATTGAGAAATAGACTTGCGGGCTAGCTGTATCAACATTGCAGTTATGCTGGATGGCGTACGTGCATTGTAGCGGCTTCTTGGTGCAAGAAAAAAAAAACAAACATACCTACAAACAAGTTTGACAAATTCAGAGAAAGTAAAGGAAAAACGTTTACTATCGAACACAGGCAGAAAAATAATGCACCTTTGCATCGACTCGTGTACATCTATGGGTAGGAGTTCTTTGTGCCTTCTAGTTTTCCTTTCTGTTTCTATCAACAAAAGTACAAAAAAAAGGGATATGAACATAATCTCAGATGTTAAGAAAAATGCACCTACTATGTACATATAAAAAAAAAAATTGAATATGATGAATAGAGTCACAAATAGTTTTTTTGAGGATGTATCTTATTTTTTCTTTTTTTGCACAATGTATATCTTATAATTAGAGTGGAAGATTGTCTATATGCTCACCAGAATGCTATGTGTAGAAATCAGGGATACATATATGCTTTGAAACATAGAAGTATGAGTTTGCAATAAGTTTGATGTATATGTCATAATCCAAGTGCAATACCAATTGTATCATGATCAGACCAATATGTGTCTAAGACAAACATACTGTATTGAGAAATGGGCACATTGGACCAGACATGGTCAATAAGTGTGTTTTGCAAATGGGTTGTGTTGTTTAGAAGAAAGCACAGACTGTATTTGCACATCTAGTTTTGCAATTCTTTTGTTCTGCCAGTATTTTGTAGCATGTCAATATTGAAGTCTCCTACAAGTACAATGGATCTGTTCAAATGGAAATGGTCCAATGCATTGGAAATAACATTTATTATGTTGGATAATGTTGCATGGGGAGCAACGTACAAATTTAGTATTGCAACTTATGTTCCATGGGAAAAAAAATTGGCAAGCACCAGTTCAACATTCTTTTCTTCGATATGTATGTGGTCCGAAATTGGTACATGTTTTATCACCAGTATCATCATCCATGTGTAATGTAACTTGATATGCAATTGTGATTTGGGAATTTTTTGTTCTGCATTCATAATGCCATGTGTGTTTACTGCAAGCACATAATATCATATTGCATTAAATCATAGTCATTCAGTATATCATCCATGTGTGCATTTAAGATTTGTGTTTTAAGTGAGAGAATTGATACAGATGAATTTGTTTGTATGGATTGGTAGTCATAATGCAGTTTCCATTTTGCAGTGATCCTGAGTCGTTCCATCTAAATATCAACTTTTTGTTTCAGTTTGAATTTATCTTTTGTTAGAGGACTTAGTAAATACAAGGAGTCTATGCTTCTGACATGGGACAATGTTGTGTATACAAGTCCATGTATCCAAATTCTAGTAGGTTGAAATGCAACATTATCAAGTGTTAGTCCTTGTGATATGTGGATTGTACATGCACATGCAAGTTTAATCGAAAACTATTTATGAATATTCAGTCGACCTGTCTTTGTTGATGTCGATACTAGATTTGATATTCGCAAAATAGGAGTCCAATCTCTTGCAGTGTTTGAATTATATAGATAAGACAACTTGCTTTCTTGTCGCTTTCCTAAATGTGGTTCATGGAACTTAATCCAAAGGACATCTATTTTTTTTGTCTTCATATATCCTTTCAATATTCCATCTGCACCATTCACCAAGACATCCTGTGAATCATAGTTACAGGAATATATTTCAACTAGAATTTCTAATTTCAATGCAAGGTGCAAAGGTAAAGTGACTGAATGTTCATGATGTCGGACATTTCCATGGTTGTCTTCTCCAAGTCAATCGATTTGATGATGATAACATCGCCATACATGAGCGACAACATGTGGCTATTATGATTTGAAACATCCTTATTTATGTATAATAGGAAAGGGAACGTTGGATCTGTTGGTGTAGGCCGTAAGCACCTCAAATTGATATAGGTCAAGTCATCATATGTTTGGTTGTTTATGCGTAATCTATTTAGAATTGCAATGAATGTTTCATTTGTCTAGTGCATTGTAGTATGCAAATCAAAGAATTTAATATTGTCTCTCCAGAATTCATGGGTCATTGTTTCCATGTTAACGATAGGTTGTTCAAATATCAAAGAATCTTGGATCGGTTGTGCCTGGCAAAGATTGCCACAGAAGATCATGTCAATGTTTCCAAAGTATTTGGTATGCACATGTTTTATGCTTCTTAGCCGGCTGCCAATGGAATACAAGAACAGACTACCAATCAATGATGATTCATCTATAAAGACAAGTTGGAGCTCCTCATAAATATTAGATAAAGTATCCAACATTTCCTTTCTAAGTGGAAGAAACCGTGACTTGTTAAAAGGCATTGAAAATACAGAGTGGACTATTGTTCCACCAACATTGTATGCATATTTTCCTGTGTATGCAACTATTATGCCCTTTGGTTTCATAGGATCAGATAAATTGTTTGAATCATAGATTTGTATAAGCATTTGGAACAATTCTTTAGCTGTGAATGTCTTTCCTATTCCTGCTCCGCCTGTAAGGAACACGTGCAAAGGACTATTCATGTTCAACCATTTTTTTAGGGAAATCTCCTTTACAATTGTTTGTTGTTTGCGATTCAGAAGATATCTTATTCTATGGTATTCATTATTTTCAATCAAGAAAGGATGTTTTGTAACTTGAAAACCAAGGTTGATACGTTTTTCACTTTTAGGCACTGGAGGAAAAGGAAAATACGCTTGTAACTCATGGGAATCAGAAGGAGTGCTGGTTGTTTTTGAGTTTCTGAATGTCTCATCATGATCGCCAGGGTTTTCTAGGTCATTAAGTGCAACTTCTAGATCACCCCATGCTGGATTAACATTGTAGGTAAATCTAGCTTCATTGATATGCACTATAGTCTCAAAGGAAAAATACGCAACCTCCCATATAGAGACATTATGTATTAATATCTCTTCGTTTTCATGGAACAGAACGTACAAAAGCAGTTTTTCTCTACAATAGTTTTCATAGTCACAATGTTTATTGTATTTGACAAACCATATAACAAAGGGATTTTTTCTTTTTGATATGGGTGTATCATTTTTTTTGCAATGCGATATGAATTCTGCTAAGAAGATATGCTTAATAGGAGATGAATGCTAGATGTAATAATCAATAATAGAGCAACATATGAAATCCTCTGAATTGTCAGGTTCTTGTTGTAGCAAAATTGTTGGTTTAAGCATAAATGTGCATTTTTCAAGTGGAGATGTGTTTATGAAGACACATTTTCTTGAACTACAAGTTAGGGGCAAAGAAAGGGCAGTGTGAACTGCTTGGTGAGAAGACATTTGTTGAAGATTAAGAAATGTGTTTCCAAGGGTGCGTGTCATTTGTATGGCATCAATATGACTTCTTTCATGTTCTTTGCGTATTTTTTTGAATGCACATGCCATAGATTTATCAATCTTCGTCATATACGAGGTGCAGTAGGATGTTGCAGCATATGCATTTAGCACGTACTATGCATCTGTATTTTCTTTCCACATAGCTGGCATGTACTTGGAGAAACTGTTGTTCCAAATATGGGAGAGTTTTTGTTTAAGGAAAAGTGTTGGTGGCCTAAGCGTTATTTGTATGGCTTGGATGTACTCATCTTCTGATAGATTTACCTATGTCAAGAAGGAATCAAAGCTCATCATTTCGTCAAATCCTCCTTTTTCTAGAAATGAGAACAAGGATTTAGATTTCTCAAAAACAACATTGTCCTCTAAACTAATCGATTCTATTATTCTTGTAGCTCTCATTGGCAGAATGGGAAAGTTGTATCTGCAATGCGATTTTTTTTGTTTTCTACAATGTCTTGTAGGGTAATGTCTATGGAATTTCGCAAGGTCTGGTTCCAAATGATGTGTATTGCATGTTATGTATTTATCCACAAATTGTTCGATCTCTGAATTGTTATCATCTCCATAGACCGACGCACCCTCTATCCACAACAATGCGTGGTCATGCTCATTTCCCCTATTCTGGAATTCAGTCACAAAAAAGTAGTCCAATATTTTTCTGAAAAACGTTTCATCATGGCATATCAATTGTCTCAAAGCATTTATTTTATGTCTATAGTATCGAGTACATGTCACAAAGAATTTTATTATGAGGTAGTCAATGTCGTTATTTTCCAGTGTATCGGTTTTTTCTTACGTTTCCTGTTACTATGCAGGTCAGAAACGACAGCCACCAATGGAGTCAAGCAATGCTCTGCACTTGTAAATGTGATGAAAAATGTTGGCGGCACCAATTTCCGGATCATTGCAATTTTATTTTTATTTTTGTTTTTTGCAAATAGTCAAGAGAGGTGCGGATGTTCTTGAAATCCATGTATCCAATGTCAGATTTTCAAATTTTTTCTAGGTTTACTTTGTACTTCAC
>SNQJ01S0208261.1:0-16190 GCA_010110895.2 Picea sitchensis | reverse complement strand
ATTGTTACCTTACACAAATATTTAGATATTTCACTCTAGCAATTTTATAGTTATTGCACGACAGCTAATTTACATTTCTCTAATCTTTAATATTTTATATTTTTATATTGCACTACAACGATTTTGCATTTCTGTAATATTTCTCTAATAGCGAATTTATATTCTGTTATTGGCTAAATTAGTAGAGTATTTAATTTCCTTTGAAATGAATTATTATCCAGCAATTTCGGTGACAGAGATAAAAGCTTAGAACTTCAATTTCTTTTGAACGTAATTGCACCGCTAGTTAATGCTGGACAGAAATACCTTTACTGATAACATTATTGGACAACGATTCTTAGTATGTCGATAGCAGCTGATAGCATGTTATAATCGACAATTGGGTAGCAATATCATGGAGAGCGAATGTATTTTGTTGACAACGGTTTCTAGCTATGCTATTTCCATTATCAATGTCATTTCTTGACAACTATTATCATTGCTATCCCTTTATCATATAAATTAACCAGCGTGGGTATTGCAAGATTATTAATAGAAAGCGAGTTTATGCAGCTGACTGACAACGAATTTTTACATACAACGTGTCTGCAAATTAAAAGTAGTGACTGCGAGTTTACCTGTAGTGACTGCATTCATGCACATGCAAGGTCGTATTTACATATTAAATTCTGGTATTGTAAGAACGAACCTGTAGGAACATCTGATCACTAATGGGCACTGCACAAGACGATATAATTTCATAAGAATCACGCTGACTATCACCAGAATGCATTACAGTCGCCTTCTCGGTTCCATGCGAATCAACCATCCCTTGTCCAAGTCCATACACTGTTTCTGATTTGGCATGCTTTATGGTTCCTATGTTATCACTTTCAATCATAATCAGACAATTATTTCCACCTTCCTTGGTTGAAAATGTAGAGTGGACTTGTTGATCCTGGCTATTTACACTTGCATTTACTCTCTTGTCACTTCCAAAAATGGGCAGTTCTGAAATGCATCTAAACTGCTAGCATTCAGCCCACTTAAACTGATACTGATATCTCCTGCAATTAAGTCCTGACCCGACGATCTAGAAGGGATAATATAGTATCCAAAGACCCTGATGAATCAGACTGATGGAAAGAAACCACCTATTTTCAGAGGATTCCTTTTCAGTAGACAAGTCTTCCACCTTTAAAATTACACATTTGAGTATGTCCTCAGAAGAATGAAAATTATTAGTAGGGGTTGTGAATACCCAATACAACTCGTTAGTTGGGTTCTCTTCCTTTGTACGTGAACCCATTTTTAGGTCTTTTGTACAAGGTGCCTCCTCAGGGATTGAGGTACTTAGAGCAACCCTCTACATACAGAATAAGCACTTTCAAAATCACTGAAAATAAATTAAACAATGCGCAACAGACCTCTTTTGGAGCTGTCTTGATATCAGCTTACCTAGTTATAGATCTAAGAGATAGAGACACTGAAAGATAGTAATATTTGGTTATGTCGACACCCTAAAATAAACAATACAATTGATATTGCTGTTGACAACGTGATTGTATATATAGATGGCAACGACTTCATATTTTTAGAAAGCTACCTAATGTTTTCAATAGGCAGTGAACTATTTTGTTAGATAACAATGTGTTGAGACAGAGATATATATATGACAAATTCCCTTAATACACAGTGATATAATCCTTTACTCAGGGTGCCTTTGCCTTGATTATTCAGCAATGTCTCTACAACGATTTCCATAAATGATTATTGATTGATAGCATATCTTGTTGATAGTCATTATTAACAGACAACAATATTTTGTTGACAGCGATATCATATTATATGACAGTGAATTACATGCCAGCAATATATATATGACTAACTCCGTTTTGACCAAAAATTATAGTGTTTTCCCTTGTCATTCCCTTTACATTGTTAATACTTTTTAGTGGATAGAAATTTAATATTTGGGTAGTCGTTTTTATCTGTCTATTAGTTATCGCATGTTTCATCCAGTTGCCTAATGTGCTAGTGTCTGAGTCATTGTTATTTCTTGTGGCCTTCCTGCTTTAAAAAAAAAAAAAACTTGTGTTGCGTCACATGTAGTCATAAATTCGGCGTGTTACATATGGTATCAGAGCGGGTTCAACCCTGCGACTGTGGATCGCTAGTATTTCCACTGTAGTAAACCCGTGAGTATTAACCCTTGTATTAGTTAAAAACCTTAATGTGTCCATGCATTTATCACATTTGGAGGATGCCACAAAGGTTCGCAATGTGGTGTCATGGAAGGAGGTGCGACGTCTCTAGAAGTTCCCGCACCCTCGGAGTCGAACCCCCAAGGGGAAGAACAAGTCCTTGGGCTGGATAATGGATTTGATTGTTGTAAGGGATGATGATGGTCTGACAAGGCCCTCCTAGGGAATGTCAAAGGGCCTTGATTCACCATCGGTACTGAGATGAGGCACCTATACCCCTAAGGGTCCACAACGCTCCCTAGCCAGTATCGTTAACATCCATCGAGAACTTGAGAGAGTTGATTTATCAAGTCCACGAGTGTCGCAAATGGATATGTCATTGAGGTACGGTTGTACAACAAGGCGTTGTGTTTCGCACCTCGCGATTATGACCTCCAACATGAAGGTCCTCTTTGTGGTCTTTCAACTGAAGCGGAGATATCTTCTATGGCGGAAGATGCTCCTGCCACTTTTGAACATGGTCGTCAACGATGTGTCATGGGAGTTGTTCGAGGAACGGTTCCAGGAGATGTATCTTTAAGGAATTCATTGAGCGTTAGCTCAACGAGTTCGACGCCTTGCGATAAGGAGGTCACACGGTGCCCAAGTACGAGGTCGTTTTGGAGATGCTTCAGTATGCTCCGCACCAAATTACTAAGAAAATTAAGGTCAACAAGTTCAATTTTGGCCTTATTGTTAGAATTCAGCTTCTACTTTAGGTACCAGGAATACTGGACAGAAGAAAGTATGTCGGATTGTGGGGAGCCACATTACCAACATTACCACCTAGAGGAAAGGGCTAGAGTATCTTGATCAGTCGAACCCACTACCGCGGGAGTTTTGGGCAAGGCCCATCGGATTCATGCAGCGGTGAATAACCGCCAGGCAGAGCACCAATCGACTGTGCTCGAGACATCAGGTACCATCGCTGACTAGACCCTTAGTATTTTGATAGATCTCGATGCTATTGAGAGTTTCATTTCAGGAATAGCGCTAAAATGAATTAGGGTCAAGTCAGTGGAATAGAATGATTTTATCCTTGTAGAGATGGCTTCGGGAGAAAAACAGAAGGTTGAAGGGAAGATTGCAGGCTGTACCCTTAACCTGGGGGAGTTTGTCACCAGGGCCAACCTGTACGTCAGGATCTTAGGATCTTATGACATCATGATTGGTGTGGACTGGTTGGGATCGCATGAGACGATACTCAACTGTAAGACAAAATGGTTGAGCTTGGTCGATGATGAGGGATAGAGACCCGTGATTGTAGGTCAGAACAAGGTAGTTTCCCTGAGTTTTATCTCTTCCCTGCAATTACGAAAAATCACGTGCAAGGGAAGTAAGCTTTATGCGATCCTTGCATTAAACGAGAAGGGAGTAGAGGAAGGTCTAGAACACCTTTCTATAGTGAGAGAGTTTGCAGATGTCTTCCTAGAGGAGTTACCTGGGATGCCACCAGAGAGGGAAATGGAATTCACTATATACCTAAAACTGAGGACTAAGCCAATAACGAGAACGCCTTATCGTATGTCAACCTCGCATTTACAGAAGTTGAGAATGCAACTGAAGGAGTTGTTGGACCTGGGACTCATATCTCCAAGTGTGTCACCATGGGGTGAGCCTGTTATTTTCATACGAAAGAAGGATGGGTCGTGGAGACTCTATATTGACTACCGTCAATTGAACAAGGGAACGATTAAGAATCAGTACCCATTGCCAAGGATTGATGATCAGTTTGATCAAATGAAGGGCGTGACCATGTTTTCAAAGATTGAATTGGGATCAGGGTATCACCAGTTATGGATCAAGGAGGATGATGTCCCTAATACCTCCTTTAAGACGAGGTTTGGACATTACAAGTTTATTGTTTTACCATTTGGACTGACAAACGCCCCAGGGGTATTTATGAGTTTGATGAATGGGGTGTTCCACAAGTACTTGGAAAAGTTCATCCAAGTATTCATTGACGATATTTTGATTTACTCTTGGATGATGGAGGAGAATGATGAGCACTTGCGCTTGGTACTGCAGTGTCTGCGAGAGCACAAATCGTTTGGGAAATTGTCCAAATGTTTGTTTTATCAATAAAAAGTTTACTAAGGGCATGTCATCTCCGACAAAGGTATCGTCGTGGATCCAACAAAGGTCGAGGCTATTATGGAATTCCCTATGCCGAGGAATGTCTCGGAAGTGTGTATCTTCATGGGTTTAGTGGGATACTATCGAAGGTTTGTCGAGGGATTTTTGAAGATAGCAAATCCCATCACGGAATTGTAGAAGAAGAAGAATAAGTTTTTTTGGACCGAGAAATACATGGAGGCATTTCAGAGGATCAAGGAGTTGTTGAAAAAAACACAAATACTAAAGGTCCCAAACATGGATGCAGACTTCTTGGTATGCACTGATGCATCCAAGGAATATTTAGGCAGAGTCTTGATGCAAGATGGTCGAGTGTTTTCTTACATTTCAAGGAAATTGAGAAGGCATGAGGAGAACTATGCGACACACGATTTGGAGTTGTTATCCATTGTATATTACTTGAGAGTTTGGAGACACTCCTTCATCAGAGGAAAATTTGAACTAAAAATGGACCACTATGGACTACAACACATCTTTACGCAAAGCGACCTGAACGCACGACAATGACGTTGGTCGGAATTACTTAGGGTGTACGATTTCGATATTACTTTCATAAAATGAATAGTGAACCGAGTGGAAGATGCATTGAGTCAGAGACCACACATATTTTTGGTGTTTCCTCTTCAGACAAATCTACGTGAAAATATTCTAACATTATAGTGCGACGATGACTGGTACAAAGAGGTCAAGTATTTTACTGGACAAAACAAAATGATAGCACCAAGATTTGAAGGATTTATGTTGGATGACGATGGACTTTTGAGATTTAAAAATTGAATTTATGTACCACCGAATGATGAGTTGTGGAGTTTGATCCTAAACGAGAATCACAGAGAAGTGTACATGGCCCACCCAGGGGTCACGAAGATGAGGGTAGACATTAAACCCTTATTCTTCTGGAAGGGAATGAAGGCATACATAGTCAACTATGTGGCCAGATGTCTAGAATGTGAGCAGGTAAAGGATGAACATAGACATCCACCAGGATTACTACAACCACATGCTATTCTTGAATCGAAATGGGAGGTTATTTTGATGGATTTCATTGTTGGATTTCCACTGATGGAAAGGAGACAAGACTCGATTTTTGTGGTAGTTGAGACTTTGAAAAAGAGAGCTCATTTTATTCCTATACGTACGACGTATCAGGCACCTGACATAGCTAGAGTTTTCATCAATGAGATTGTGAGGCTACATGGCGTGCCTAAGAGGATTATCTCTGATTAAGGATCGGTGTTTACTGGTCTATTTTGGACTAGTTTCCAAGAGGCAATGGGAACCCAACTTAACTTTAGTACTATGTATCACCTAGAGACAGATGGGAAGACCAAACGAACAAACCAAATCTTGGAAAACATGTTACAGATGTACATGATGGACTAACAAAATCATTGGGAAGAATTATTTCCAGTGGTAGAATTCACATAACAACAGTTACCAAAGCACCATTAAGATGGTGTCGTTCTAGTTTCTTTATGGGCGACCATGTCAAACGCCTTTGAGTTGGGATCGACTTGAGGATAGGGTCCTGGTGGGACCAGAAGCGATCCAAGAAATGGAAAATCAAATGCAAGCAATAAGACAAAGGATCAAAGAAGTGAAGGATCAATAGAAGAGTTGTGTCGATGCGCTCCATGTCGACCATAGTTAGGAATTTGGTGATTGAGTCTTCTTGCGGGTAAAAATACATAAGAGTTTGATCAAATTTGGAAAGGGAGATAAAATCTCTCCTAGGTTGGTGGGACCCTTCGATATTGTGGAGAGGAAGGGGCTCGTGTTCTATCAACTAGCCTTGCCTAATTATTTGAGGCGTATGCACAATGTCTTTCATATATCTGTTTTGACACAATATATTAGTTATCCTACACATTTTATTGACATGAGTTCCTCGTAGGTATCAGATGAGGGGGTGCTCACAGCTGAGTTGATCCGCATCCTGGATCATCACATTCGACAACTACGACATCGAACAATAGATCAGGTCAAGGTCCAATGGAAAAACTATAGTCCGCACTCGGTGACCTAGGATGACGCATATGATATCCGCCAACAATTTCCATTTTTGTTTGGTGGATAGACTTATGATACTACGATACACATTATTTCGGCACTTATTTACTGTGAAACTTTAGGACGAAGTTTAGAGAAAGAGGGGGTGTATGTAACATCACACTCTTGCATGCACTGAGAAAACTTATTCTTTGAGGATACTTGCTTGCAAGTGATCCAAATTGTTATACCATTGGCTACTTGATTATGATTATGAGGCATTATGGATATCATTATATGTTATTTTGTGTATTTACATAGACAGGTGCTATTGACTAGGTTCTCCTACGTGTGCAGGACTTGGGACCTCGAGGATGTAGGGGAATCGATGAAACCCCTTGGACTATGGATCGAGTCAGGGAGTGGACTATTGGGTTTGATTATTGTTGATATGGCATGTGGACATCTTACTAGATGTTATGATGATTGATTTAATTTTTGACATGATTCATTGATGATGCAGGATGATGATAATTTGCTGACCAGACACACATGCGGAGTAGAGGGTCACGCACGACCACCAGAGACGTTGAGGGAGAGGTGTGGACAACAACCGTGCCACAACCTACTAGCACTCTCATCGTGGCTTGAACTGTAGGTTAACGATTACCTAGTTCGAGAAGATCCATGATGCTATGAGGGCAGACTGCGACAATTGCTCACAATGATTCTAAGTGGCATGCAATAAGGAAGGGGCCTTATTCTTTAGAGGCCCTTAGTCTTCCACAAGATCACCTCCCAGAGTATTGACTCTAGGGGTTTTTTATGTCTACCAAGTCAGTTAAGAGGCGAGTGGCACCCTTGGAGCACATAGTGCATCCTGAAGGGCACATCACACAATAAAAACAGAAAGAAGTGAGTGGCACCCTTGGAGCATGTAGTGCGTTCTGAAGGGAACATCGCACACGGGAAACATAATGAGGCGAGTGGAACCCTTGGAGAACCTAGTGCGTCCTGAAGGGCACATCGTGTTGTTAACTAATAAGTGAATAAACCTTGATGGCCTTAGAGCTAATAATGTGATAATAAATATTTAAAAACAATTTCCCTAATAAAATGTGGCCCACCCTAGGAAAATAAAATCTCGGTCTAAGTGATACTTGTGGTAAAAGAAAAAACTAAAAAATATATATATAATACTAATAATCATCATTAAGCATGTGACGAGAAGGGGGTAAGAAATTTGATTAATTTATAAAAATCAAATTACTTTGAGGGATTAAAATTTTTAAAGGGAATTGATTGTTTTTCTACTTTTTCTAATTAAAATTTATTAATTAAAAAGAAAAAGGGGTAAAAGATATTTTTTCTACATTTCCTAATTTGGGTTTAAGATAAAAAAGGAAAAGAGGGAAACTTAAAAGAATTAGGAAACTAAGAGAAAAGGGGAAACTTAAAGAAAAAGGGAAACATAAGGAAAATGAAGAATCGCTAACTTAGTAAGGAATCTTGCCTTTAAGAACTTTCTAAATTGAACTCAACTAGGAATTTAGTAAAGACACAAGTCATTAAAATGTCCAAGGGAATATGGGGACACCTAGGAGCAATTCTAGGAATGATTTTAGGTGGGTGAGGGAAATAAGAGTAAATAATTAATTAATGAAATTAATTTCTGGTGCAACTAAGGGGATGGAGGGGATGGGTGACATGTGTACGAGGGAGGATTTTTCTGAATTAATATAAAAAATTAAATTAAATGGGAATTTGGGAAGGAAGTCACTTAGAAACTCTATACAAAGGATGGAGGAGGAGGAGGAGGAGTATGGATCTCTTTTTCCATGCGTAACATTACGTTGCATAATTTTTGACTTGATTGACTTATCTTGTGGGAGTTGGGATACCCAACTCAGTGACGAGTGGTAGCTTGGCCTTGCGAAGCGAGATGGGAGCTAGTTGTTCCTTGGTTTAGTGTGTGTGGCCCCTTTGCAGCTGGGGGGTCTAAGGGGGAAGAAGAGTACCCCTAGCATTGGCTGGGAGGTACTGGTGAAGTCACAGTGATCAACAAGCTGGAGCAGGATGGAGCGCGTGGGACAACGACTTGGAGATGTCACCTTGGGCTATGGTACACATGCTTTTATTTTGAATGGTAGATTAATATTGATCTTGCGCTTTCATTTCTGTACTTTTAATTGTGTAAAGAAGGTGTTTTACTTATCATTTTTAATAGAGAACTTAAATTCACCATAGATTTACACTCAATTCTTGAATTGATTCCCTTCGCAATCGATCCCTAACTATTATGAGTATATTCTTTGTTTTAATGATTATTATGAAGAGATTGTGCTTTATCTTCGTACTCATCCCTAGATCATCAGTCCACACCTGAACAGTCAGCAAGGAGATGGATCGATGATCGTCACTTCGGTGTTAATAGACCTATAAATCCTAATGCCCTTCTTCTATGTGCATGAATGATGGGAAAATGATAGTGTTGCTCAACTGTCTACCCCTGTTGGTTGTTCCTGGTTGAGTGATTGTATTGCACCTTGTTGCGATTGATTACCATTGTGATTTTTCTTCTTTTTCCGCATCGAACCTCTTATGATCCTCTATGTTTGATCCCTGCATTTTGGTGCATTCCTGCCGAAGTAACTCTACATTTTTAATACCCTTCCTGGCAATAATTTAAGTCTGTGTTTTTAATTCTTTTCCTAGCGAATTTACTATGGGGCTTTTATACATTTGGTCTGCCATTTACTCTGCGAATTTACCTTATGTTTTTACACCTCTGGCCTGCGATTTTACCTCTGCACTTTAATTTATTTGAAGACGAATTTAGCTTGCGTATTTTCCCACTCGATTTCCACTCGAATGACAGTTTTAAATTATTTGAATGCATTTTTAATTGTTGATTGTGATTGAATCTCTTTTATATGGTGACTTTCATGTATTGGGCGACTCTGTTTTGAATCTTTATTACACAGTGATTTTTATGTATTGTGTGACATCTTTGGATTTGTCTGCGTTGATAAGTCTGCGATTTTGTTATTGGCTTACAGCTAATTTGCACCTGTAATAGCTACAATTTTGGTTCATTTATATTATCTTCCATTTGATATTAGCTGTGATTGTTACCTTACACAAATATTTTGACAACAATTTTATAGATATTGCATGCTAGTGATTTTATAGTTATTGAACGACACTTAATTTTCATTTCTCTAATATTTAATATTTTTATATTTTTATATTGTACTACAACGATTTTTCATTTCTCTAATAGTGTATTTATATTCTGTTATAGGCTAAATTAGTAGAGTTTTTAATTTTCTTTGAAATGAATTATTACCCAGCGATTTCAAGAGATAAAAGCTTAGAACTTCAATTTATTTTAAATGTAATTGCACGCCTAGTTACTGTTCGACAACAATACCTTTACTGACAACATTATTGGAAAATGATTCTCAGTATGTCGATACCAAATGTTATACTCGGCGATTGGTTAGCAATATCATGGAGAGCGAATGTATTTTGTTGACAACTATTATTAATGTGATTTCTTGACAACTATTATCATTCCTATTCCTTTTTCATATAAATTAACCAGCATGGGTATTGCAATATCATTAATAGAGAGAGATTTTATGCAATTGACTAACAACGAATTTTTACATACAACGTGACGGCAAATTAAAAATAGTGACTGGGAATTTACCTATAGTGACTGCATTCATGCACATGAAAGGTTGTATTTACATAATAATTTTTGGTATTGTAATAACGGATTTGCGAAACGCCGAATCCTGATGTGTCAATTGACTCTCCCGATCTCGCCCATGTGTCTCCTCAAGATGGACGGTCCTCATCGTTTCGCAAGTTCGCGACTTGCGACTCCAAAGTTTTTGTCAACTTGAAAACTCTGGTTGTCGAAACGCTGACGGTTTCCTTGATGTTCACCACGTGTCCAAACAAATGGACGGCTAAGATCTGATCGCTATTTTGTGAATCACGATTTCGCGAGTTTAGAACTCTTGTTGTGACGATATTTCAAAACCGCGAACTCTGATATGCCAATTTGACGACACTTGGATCTGCTGCCACCTATCCTCTGAGATGGATGACTCACAAGTCCTCTCAGGATTTCACGATATCGTGTATTGGAGTTTTTGGAGTGCAATCACCTTTGTGCATCCAACTCCCGATTCCCGATTATGCGATGGGATAAGATCAACGGCTCACGATCTTTCTTGATCCAACGGTCCATAATGACTCGTCACGCCAGTCTTCTGAACTTTACACCTTGCGAGTCAGCGAAGTGCCACGATTTCACCACCTGTCTCTTGATGGACGGTCCAGATGATGTCGGGACTTCACAAGTCAAAAATTTCTCCTATGCACTTCAGACGACTAAACCTCGTGCACTTTCTTGCTAATCCAACGGCTGTCGGTCCTCTACGCAAGATCCAACGGTTGAAACTCTTTTTCCTTTTCCACACTCTCTTCATCCCTTCTGAACTGGTTTCCCACTTCGGATCCGTTCGCAAGACAAATCTTACGGCTTTAATGGCTGTTCTTTGCACATTAGACGTTATCTTTGTTGAATTTGACGAAATTTTCTCCTGCAAAAGAAACAATTGTGAAGCAAGAAATGCAGAGAGAAAGAATAGAACAGAAAACAATATATTAGAATGTATGAAGAAGTGAAGAGCTTACAATGCAATGGGAAATAGATGAGCTAAATAGGCTCAAGCAAGACAATAATAGAAACTAAATCTGTCCAGTACAGCTGGCAGTGTACAGTCAGACTGTTGAGGTTACATTATATTTAACACACAAGAGGCTATAATTTCAGAAGAATCAGGTCGACTATCACCAGAATTCATTGTCGCCTTCTCGGCTCCACGCGAATCAACCATCCCTTGTCCAAGTCCATACATCGTTTCTGATTTGGCATGATTTATGTTTCCTATGTTATCGCTTTCAGTCATAATCAGATAATTATTTCCACCTTCCTTGGTTTAAAATGTAGAGTGGACTTGTTGATCCTGGCTATTTACACTTGCATTTACTCTCTTGCCACTTCCAAAAATGGGCAGTTCTGAAATGCATCTAAACTGCTAGCATTCAGCCCACTTAAACTGATATTAATATCTCCTGCAATCAAGTCCTGACTCAGTGATCTAGAAAGGTGAATATAGTATCCAATAACCCTGATGAATCATCCTGATGGAATGAAACAAACTATTTTCAGAGGATGCCTTTTCAACAGACAAGTCTTCCACCTTTAAAATTACACATTTGAGTATGTCCTCAAAAGAATGAAAATCAATAGTAGGGGTTGTGAATACCCAATACAACTCGTTAGCTAGGTTCTCTTCCTTTGGACGTCAACCCATTTTCAGGTCTTTTGTATAAGGTGCCTCCTCAGGGATTAAGGCACTTAAAGCAATCCTCTACATACAGAATAAGCACTTTAACAATCACTGAAAATAAATTAAACAATGTGCAACATACCTCTTTTGGAGCTGTCTTGATTCCAGCTTACCTAATTATAGATCTAAGATATAAAGACACTAAAATATGGTAATATTTGGTTAATGTATGTGACAAACTAAAATAAGCAATACAATTGATATTGTTGTTGAGAGCGTGAGTGTATATATAGATGATAACGACTTCATATTTTTAGAAATCTACCTATTGCTTTCAATAGGTAGCAAAATATTTTGTTATATAAAAATGTGTTGAGATAGAGATATATATATGACAAATTCCCTTAATACACAATTATATCAGCCTTTACTCAGTCAGGGTGCCTTCGCCTTATTACTCAGCAATGTCTCTACAACAATTTCCATAAATGATTATTGATTTATAGAATATCTTGTTGACAGTTATTATTAACAGACAACAATATTTTGTTGACAATGATATCATATTATATGACAATGAATTACATGCAAACGATATATATATGACAAACTCCCTTTTGATCGAAAATTATAGTGTTTTTCCTTGTCATTCCCTTTACATTGTTAATTATTTTTAGTGGATAACGATTTAATATTTGGGTAGTCACTTTTATCTGTCTATTAGTTATCACATGTTTCATCGAGTTGCCTAATGTTCTAGTTTATGAGTCATTGGTTACTGTTTCCTGACCTGCGTGGGTTGTGTTCGTCGTCAAGTTGCGTTGTTTAACTATTTTTGTTGTGGCTTTCCTGCTTTTAAAAAAAAATAAAAAATCTTGTGTTGCATCACATGTAGTCGTAACTTCAGGGAATTAGAGTTGATGAAGTTGTTAATGTTATCAGAGGATTAGGTGAATATATCGATGAATCCTTGGTTGTACAAAAAGTGTTGAGATCACTTCTCTTGAAGTATGATGTTAAGGTCTTTACCATTGAAGAAACTAGGGACTTGACCAAAATGACAATGGATGAATTACATGGGTCTCTTATAGCATATGAAATGAGAACAAGTACATAAAGCGACCAACCAAACAATGAATCATCCTTTAAAGACATAAAGAAGACAAAAGACAAGGATAATGACCTTGATGAAGAAATAACAAATTTCGTAAAAAGGTTCCAAAAGGGAAGTGGAAGATACAAAGAGAAGTCTCAACAATAAAAAGATCTTATACTCCAAGGATGATGACATCTCCTCATATGAGATTAATGCAGAATATAATGATGGAGGATAAGTCCTCTTCATAACCCAAGAAACCCAAGATGATGATAATAAGAATTCTAAGGAAGAATAAATCATTTTTTAAGAATATTCAGATGAAGAAACCAACCTTGATTACTTTTGGGGACACAAAGACAATGCAGAGAGTGAACAAGAAGATGAGAATCTTGAATAGTTGAAGCATGTTGAAACTGAAAATAACAATCTTAGAAACACAAACATAATACTAAAAGGTGAATTGAGTGGTTGTGAAGAAGAGAATTACAAGCTTGAAAAGACCATTGATAGCCCGAAGGAACAATTAGAAGATTATGAGATATTGAAAGAAGAATTGGATCACACAAAAGGGGAGCTACTATTGACAATAGAAAAGTTGAAGAAGTTCGAAAAAAGCACTGAAAAATTAGATGAGATCCTTAGCAGTCAAAGATCTCCAAACAACATGACATGACTAGGATACAATGACATCTTGAAGACAAAAAAAAGAAAGAGAAGGAAGATGAAAATGATGAAACCAACACTCTGAAACAAGTTGAACAACAAGATATAAGACTAGAATTCAGAAGGAATGAGACATCAAGAAGATCCTCTCCATAAGGTATGAAAGCAATCATTGTGAAGGAAACTACAGAAGAATATATCATGAACCCAGATGGACCACACCACAAAGAAGATCACTTACTCCCAGGTATCAAAATTTCTTTCTTGTACATTGTTATACCTGTGGAAATTTTTGACACAAGGCAATCAATTGTAGAATCAATGAAAGGAACAATTGTGCAAGCTACATGAAGAATGAAAATAGTAGATATGGAAATGTTCGTAGACCTATCAACAGAAATTATAATCCATTTGACCCATTAATGGATAAAAATATTGTATGTTACAAGTGAAATAATATTGATCACAAAGCATGAGATTGCAGATAGATGAAGGAATATAATTGTATTCCAAATGTTTGTATACCAACTACAACATGGAAAAGGAAAGAAATTTCACACAATGAAAATTGTCGAATAGCATTGGTTGCTAAAGAATGCAAAGAAGAAGATGAATGGTTCATAGACAATGGGTGCTCATCTCATATGACCAGAGATCAAAGAAAATTTGTCATCTTGAAGAAAAAGGGTGGAAATGTTGCATTTGGAGATGAATCATCTACCATAATACACTGAAAAGGAACTGTAAATCTTGGAAGTGAAAATGTAAAAGCAAGAAAAGTCCTATTGTTTGAATATCTAAATCATAATCTCCTCAGTGTCAACAAAATATGTGATCAAGGATACACTCTTACGTTTGACTCCCGGAAATGTAAAATCGGAGAAAATAACTCAGGAATATTGGTTGCAACTACAACAAGAAGACCGGACAACATATACATCCTAGACATGAAGAATAGAGAGAAGCCAAAAGCCTCAAAAAAGGATTCCAAGGAATAAAAAGTCTCAAATACCAAAAATAAGGATGAAGTATTATTGAGTGCCACATGTTCAAGGGAAGCATCCCCAAAGAAGAGAGTTACCTTTTCCCATTAAACTCAGGGGAAGTAGGCCTACCTTTTTCCATCAAACTCAAAGGGGGAGAGAAATTGGGATCATGATGATAGGGGGAACATGAGTGTTGCCATCGATGACAAAGGGGGACACTATTGGAAGATTGGTTGTTGTCATTGATGTCAACCCTAGTCATTGTTTAGGGACCACAATATTGATGAAGGTATTTGGACATGAAGGACAATGCACATACAGACACAACACCCATGGATGGATAGTATACATCATATTTTTTCTAGTGGTAGGTGGAAAGTCACGTTGATACTCATGGTTGAGGAGAAATGAATTTTTGAAGATGACAAAGTGAATTGAAGAAGGAAGTACAGGTTGACCCTGAAGAGAATTAAAGAAAATAATTACAAAATAAGTAAGTGTCAGGTTGGCCCTAATGTTAAAAAGAAGTGACATAAAGAGTATAAATACATATCATTATACATTCATTTTACACACACAAGTTAAATTTCAGAGGAAATCTGAAGTAAAGAAGGCTGAAATTTCAGGGAGGATGAAGTCTTTTTGTGATGTGTTCTAAGGTATGTTATTTACAGGTCATATTACCATTTTCTCTATAAGTTTTTTTCTAGAAATATTCATATGGTTAAATTGATATGGTACTGAAAAGACATATCTAAGTACCTGTGGTAAAAAAATTATCTCTTTATTCTTTATAATTTTGGAGATACACTATGTGGAAGATAGGGTTTTTGACTAGTCCTAAAGTTAGTCATAAACATGTGTTCCGGGTAAAACAATCATAACTTCTTCATAGAGAATCCAAATGAAGTGATACAAATTTCATTGGAAATAGTACAGTCTCTAGTTTCTTGTGTGTGAGTTTCAAAATATGATGTTAAATATTTAGCGCGGGATATTCTGTACAAGTTCACTCTCCTAAACAAACTAGAATTGAATAAGGTCTATCATTCTCTCTATAACTTATTTTTGGGGAGGATTCAAAGAGTGAAACTTGGAGGAGTTTCAGAGAATACATTGATTAATATTATCTAAAGGATCATAGTATTCCAAGAATTTAATAATTGCATAAGTTGAAGAAGTCTCAAGAAGCATTATCAGGTTTTATGTGATGGTTGGTTGATGGTGATGATTTAATGTAAAGTTTTTTTTATCTCTCATATATTATTGGGTGGAAGGAAGGGGAAAGGATGGACATGTCAACCCTCTCTTGATATTGGAGCATTGTATCTTCCTCTTGGAGGTTTATCCCTCCCTTTATATCTGGAAGTTGTAGCTACCTTTGGAAGTCATTACTTCCCTTGAACAATAATTATTGATTATTTCTCATATATTGTGCATGGTGTATTGTGGTGTATTGGTGCAACTCTTATACGATTGTTCATTTCTCATTTGATATAATTGAATGGTTTAAGAATAAGTTTTAAAAGTTTTAAATTGTACTTGATACTAATTCACCCCCCTCTCAATATCAACACTGACTACATGGAATTCCTAAAACTGTAATCTCATACAGAGATAAGAAAATTCAACACTTCTTACCATCTGTATAAGGATGTGAAAACTGAAAGAACTAATCAAATAGTAGAATATATGCTCAAAATGTATGTTATGAATTGACCAA
>SNQJ01S0208260.1:0-16190 GCA_010110895.2 Picea sitchensis | reverse complement strand
TTTTTAAGGAAGCTACTTGGAGAGTATAAATAAGAGGCAAGGCTCTCTCATTTGAATCACACTTGATGATGTTTAATATATATATGTGTTTGAGGTAAACAAGGATATCTGAACTGAAATTCTGAGTGAAGGTGAAGAAAAGAAGGCCGAAATGCAAGGAAGGATAAATTATTTTGATGGTGCTTTCTAAGGTATGTTATTTACAGGTCATCTCACCATTTTCGCTAAAAAAAAAAATTCTATAATGATTCAGACCATGAAATTTCTATGCAAGTGAGAAAAATTATCCAAGTATCTTTGAAAAAATATCCATCTTGTGGGTCGTTGTATTTTGGGAGTTACACTCCATGGAAAATAGGGTTTGTGGTCAATCCTGAAACTAGTCAAAATCAGGTGTTTCGGGTAAAAGCGTCATAACTTCTTCATACCAGATCCAAATTCAGTGAGACCAAATGTGTTGGTTAGGGTACAGTCTGTAGTATGTTTTGTAATAGTTTTAGATCATTTCATCAAATATTTTGTGCAGGCACGCTCTACAATGTCGCTCTCTAGAATAAGCCAAAATTCAACAAGGTATGCCATTTTTGCTATAACTCCTTTTCTGAGAGGTTATAGGTAGTGACACTTGGAGGAATTGCATTAAGCACACTGAAGAACATTGTTTATCAGTTTCAGATATTTATACATTACAAGTTCAAAGTTATGATTACTTCAAGTTAGGGTTGTTGACTAATCCAAAACTAGGCATGTGAGACAAAAGAAAAGTTTGATCAAAATGATAGTCTCTTATTTTTAAAGTTAATGAAGGTTTGAAGGAATTTGATCATATACACCAGGTATTTTACATAGCTACAAATCAGATTTGGATGATGAAATTGATGAGTGCTTTTGGTTGTGGTACATGTTGAGTACATGGTTGAGACAAGTAGTTGATGAGTTGGCGCACATACATGAGGTGTATAGTTGATGATGTTGGTACATATTGATGATTCATAGTTGACGAGTAGTTGACACATGATTGCTACATACTTGGTACATGGTTGGATGCACTTGTTTATGGTACAGGTTGGTGCATGGTTGATGCACTTGTTTATGGTACAAGTTGATGCATAGATTTGTTGGTACAAGTTTACAGTGATATATCTCACAATGATAGTGTGACAGTGGTTCCATCATTCTACTTCTACTTTAGGGTGCAGGACGTGGCAAGGATAGGTGGTTGTAGCAACCTTCCGGTTGTAGCCGGAGAACATTGGGGGTTGTAGCCTTCTTCTAGTTGTAGCCAGAGAATTGGGAAGTTGGAGCTTCCCTCAGGTTGTAGCCTAAGAAACTAGGGGGTTGGAGACTCCTTCCAGTTGCAGCTGGAAAACAAACGAAGTTGGTGATTCTAGTGAGTGCAATTCTTCAAGACATATAAGAAAAAGAATTATGTGGTTTTCTCCTAATTTGGGTTTCCACGTAAAACACTGGTATACTGTGTATGTGTGTGATTGTTTATTTCTTACTGGTCATTATTGGATAATAATTCTACATTGGTATAACATTTGAAGAAAAAGGATTATAATTATGTTATTACTGATTCACCCCCCCTCTCAGTAATCCAACAGTGGCCACCCACCTATTCCAACTAGCTCAAAACCGTTTCTTGGCAATTTACTATTTTTAGTAGTTTTTTGGGTCCTCAACTTTCGATTTCATTTTGAGGGCCCAAACGAAGATTTTTCATGATATAGAACCTAAATGATTTCTAAATTCTCTTATTGAGCCCCCAAAATGAAGCTCCTCTTTGATACCTTTCCAATGAGCTATCATGCACCCCAAATGGATATTGTATGCCAAAGTTATGCCCTTGGGAAGTTGATACACCAAACTACTCAAAACGAGGTCCACAAAACTATTGGGTTTTCATCTTCCGAGGTTAAGGTTTTGGATTTTCATTATGTTGAAAAGGCCTTTGGAGTCCCATTTTAATAATCATCTTCATGTGAATGAGCATATCTATCACATCTCTTCTCAGAGATAAGCTACCACAATTCTAATGAATCTTTCACTTTGTATTTTATAGTTCTATATATTTCACACATTAATAGAAATTGTATATTAATGTGTCTCTGTGTTTATGGTTATATATATGATATATCTCTTTTATATTGTTGTATATCTGATATAAATTTGTTATATTGTTGGATATCTGATATATCTATGTACACTTCTTTATTATATCTTCGCTCTCATTTCATGTCAAAAGTAATTTGGATCGGTGGTATCAAAGTATGATGCTCTTGAAATTTTTTCAGGGCATGTCCCTGACGAGGTCCAAGTATAGAAAGTTGGGTCTCGAGCTTGTGTCTCTCGAGGACAATCTCTCTCGCATGTCCAAGAAACCCTCCATGGCAGAAGAAAAGAAAAATAATAGAGAAATAGATTTTATTAATCTGTTGCTTGAACAAGCTCTCGCGCGACAGAGGGACGAAATGATGGAGAATTTTTCCCACATCCTTCAATACATGTCAATAAAAATAGGCACATCTTCAACAAGCTACCACTTTGGAGGAATCTCGCCTTTCAAGGTACAAGTTGATTTTTATATTCTCGTATTTGAAGGACAAATAGATGTGGATGCCATAGAAAAGTGGTTATATGTGCTAGAAGGTTATTTCTTTGTTCAGAATTTCTCGGATAGAGAAAATATCACCTTCACACTCCTTAAGGCTCTCCTCCGTGTCAAACATTGGTGGAAAACTTATTAGGAGAAAATTTCCATAGAAGAATTTGGAATATATGGGGTCGAGCCCTCTTGGAATTTTTTTGTGAATGTGGTCAAGGAACAATATTACCCTGTTGGTAACTATCATGACCAGTACATCAGATGGACCACACTGCAATAATAGAGGGGACAAACAATGTCGGAGTTCACAAATACTTTCCATACCTTGTGCACCAAGATGGGTATCAAAAACTCTGAGCTACATCTGGTTCTAAAATACCATGTGGCTCTCGATAGGTACAACCAAATCGAAATGGATTTCCTAGACATGCCATCCACGGGATCTTCCTATCGATATGCTTTCAAAATCAAGTAGAAATTTAGGCACCAGAACAAACATGAGTTCAGGTCTGCAAATCTGCAACAATCAAAGTATGATAAAGATGGCCCTAACAAATAGCCTCCTGAAAACTCGTCCAAGCCATAGGAAAAGAAGGATAAGTGAAAGAATAATAAGGACACTAGAAAGTGGTGTGATTTCCACAAAAATACCTGGCTTAAGACTGATGAATGTCACTTAAAAAAATCATTGGTGGCCAAGATCAAAGAAAAGGAGCCTAACCCTGATTCAAAATCTTATTAAGAAAATAATGAGAGAAGACAGAGCATCGACACATACCCCACTGCTATTGTCATGACCGCAACAACTCAACCAGAAGAACTAGTAGATTGTGAAGAGGGGGAGCGTTGCTTTCATTCACATATGTGGGTGAAGGGGACCCTGCTGCATTTATTGTTGATAACAAAATCTAGAAGAACCTTATCTCAATAGAGGTCGTCAAATAGTTGGGATGTCTGTGATGTTCTTTTGGGCCAACCATATATGGGGAAGCACCATGCAATTTATGAGTCTCGACCCCATATTGTCATTTTTTATCTAGGGGGGCATATTTACAGGATACCAAAGGTAGTTCTAACTACTATCCCACCTAAACAGTGCCACAAGGTAGTATATCATAGTAAATAATTTAGCTTCTTCACAATCTTTTCGAAAGGTGAACAGAAGGACACTACAACAACTGCAGGCTCAGTCCAATCACCTTCTATCATGTAGAAGCAGATCGACAAGAGTGAAGAAAAGCATAAATATTCCTTCTACACACATTCATCTCATCAGGTTCTCGACAACCTCCCACAAACCAAGCAACGCAACTTGTCCAACAAGGCAAACAACTCACCAAGACTCGGATTCAACAAACGCTTTCCCCTCTCCCCCGAGAACTCAACGCAATGGAGACCAATATTTCCTAAGGAGGGAGGATTTATCAAGGTGGATATTGGTTATTGCAATTGGCTCAAAACAACTTGTTGACAATTTACTAGTTTTAGCAATTGTTTGGGTCGTGAACTTCTGGGGCCATTTTGAGGGCCTAAATGAATATTTTTCATGATTCGACACCTTAAAAATAGCCAAAGGCTTTGATTGAGCCCCCAAAATGAAGCTCCTCGTTGATACATTTCCAACGAGCTATCTTGCGCCCCAAACGAAGATCGTATGCCAAAGTTACACCCCCAGAAAGTTGATACACCAAACTACCCAAAATAGGGTCCACAAAACTATTGGCTTTTCATCTTCCGAGGTTAGGGTTTTTTATTTTTTTTATGTTAAAAATACTTTTGGAGGCTCATTGTAATAATCATCTTCATGAGAATGAGCATAGCCATCACATCTCTTCTCACAGATAAGCTTCCACCATTCTAGTGAGTCATTCACTCTGCATTTTACAGTTTCGTACATTTCACACATTAATAGAAATTGTGTATTACTATATCTTTGTGTTTATGGTTATATCTATGATATAGATCTATGTTATATTATTTAATATCTTATATATCTCTGTACACTTCTTTATTATATCTCCCCTCTCATTTCATGTTGAAAATAGTTTGGATCACTCTTCTCTGTGTTTTAATGAAGATCTCATGATAACATGAGACTCACATAGGATCTCATGATGACATGCAACTCACATGCAACTTGTTAACTTATAGTTACTTTAACATGCACTTGCTAAATTTTGTTCAAGGGTTCACATCAAAGACAACCAATCTTTCAACAATTCAATCACAACCAATCTTTTTCAGCAACTAATCTTTCAACAATCAATCTTACCTTTAATGGTTCTAACAATTCTTAATGGGTACAAAATATCTTCAATGCATTGCATAAAAGGGCATGGATATGTAGTGAAGGATCTAACTATGAAATATTTTATGATAGATTTCTAAAATCACATAATGGATCATAGTAGTATACATTTATGACATGTCTTCTTGATTTTGTTTCATTCAAGTATAAAATTATTGTGCATCTACAACCTAGTATGATAAATTATGTTATCTCATTTGTCACAATGGTAACACACATATATTTATATGTCATTCCATATAATATATAAACATAAATAAATGTATCTCTATATGTGAAAAAGAGAAAATTTATATACACACTTAATATAAAATCTATTTGACAAATAATTAAAAAGAAAACTAAAATTTACTCATAACTAAAAATATTATAAATATGATATTTACATAAAAAAAAAAAAAAAAAATCCTCTCTTCTTTTGCATCTAAATGGATATTAAATCATCAAAATAATTTACATATCAAAGGATAATCCCTTTAATACAGTAGTATTTTCAATTTTTTTATTTATATAATTAAATGCTTATCTAATAAATATTTAATTAAACTAATACCATTCTGATTCTGCATTATAAAATGCTAACCTTTATTCAAACCACTATAATATAGAATCTTCAACTAATTTCACAATTATATTTTAAAATTAAACAATGTGAATTTATTTCAATATATCCTTTAAACCTTTAATACTTTCTTCCACTGATACGTCATTTTGCAAATTGCCCAAAGCAACTTCTCATTTGAAACTCTTAAAAAAAACTGCAAAACTTTGACTAAATTTTAGTTAAACATTATATTATGTGAATCCTTTAAAAGAGATAAACATTACAACTTTATTCTATTATCGATTCATGCATCAGTTTTGACGAAATTACATATAAATTTTATTTTTTCCCTTTTTGAAATTAAGAGAAAAAAAATAGTTTAGGCCTCCTTTTCAACATAAAAGAGTTAAATTGGTTACGTTGAAAGGTCTATACCTATTCTTAATGGGCATAATTAATGATCTTTTAACCTTATTTAACCTTAAACTCTAATCTGATGGTTATGCATTGAAAATGCTGGCATATT
Source organism: Picea sitchensis (assembly GCA_010110895.2). Lineage (NCBI taxonomy): Eukaryota > Viridiplantae > Streptophyta > Pinopsida > Pinales > Pinaceae > Picea > Picea sitchensis. The sequence goes on along the minus strand of SNQJ01S0208260.1, from coordinate 10,204 downwards.
CTTAGTCGTCCTTCAAAATCAATGAATCAGATTTATTGTTCATAACTTTCTTGCATTTATCAAGGCATCCATTAACATGTTTACTTTTTAACATTTACCTAATCACATTAAAAAATTACTGTAAGCATATGTAATTGCCACGTTCCATTTATCAACCTAATGCAGCCAAACTTTTCATATTACCACAGAAAAATTACCACAAACGTTTTATATTGGAAGCACATATTCTCAATATATTGAAGACACACATTCTCAGCCGCTACCTTTAGACGTTCTCAGCCGTGAATTAACAGCTGTGCTAATAATAATCTTTCGAACTGAAATATCACCTTGCAGTTTCTTACCAAACACTCGCATCTACAGAATCACGGCCATTTAAGCATAAAATTTGAATAACTCAATGCAACATGCAACTCTTAAAAATGATTGAGATGCACTCTTTGCTCTCTGTCTGAAATTATCTCCACATTGTTTTTCGTTATCGATCGCTCTATTTACATTTATGCTTACTGCTATTTCCTCGTCTTCAATCGTATACAGTTTTCACAGTCCAGGTCTTTGTAAGCTAAAGAAAAATCAGAGTACTCTATGTCGTCTCAGATGAATTACAACGTTTAATCGATGTTTTTTTATGTCGTGTCAGATGAATTATAATTTTTAACAGATGTTCTTCTCTTTTTCTGATAGATATTACTCAATAAAAATATGGTGATTTTGGAAAGTTTCTCTTAATTCTTTTCTAGCACATAAACAAAATTTTAAAGAATAATAAGTAATCTAAGAACTACAAGATCACTATTTTCATTTTAAGTAGGGTGACATAGGAATCGTACCATTCAAGACTTTTTATGCTTTTCCTAGAAATACATAGGAAACGGCAATCCATAAAATTTCCTTCCTAAACAAATAACGTGAAAATGAAATTCTAAACAATAACAAATAATCACATACCTTATAAACAATTAGGTCTGAATAGAGGTTAATCATCATCATCATCACTTTCATCGCAACATCATCATCACTTTCACCGCAATGATATTCATGTTCATGTTATTCCATAATCACCTTCTTCCTGCACTCACTGGATTGAAGAGCAACCATTTTCTTATTATTGCTATTCATCCCTCTCGTTCTTTTTAAACCTTGTTGAACATTGCGAGTAGATACAACCATATCAACAATGCACAGAGCCGGCCATAAAATACCAAACATAACAGCGTGATGATCATAACGGTTGCACCCACACTGGCATCGTAACCCATGGCTGGACTAGTCCTCCTGTAGAAGCTATCAAATCCCTGTACATGTCTCGCAGGTCTGGTACTGTGCCGATTATCCATAGGCACAACCCTTCTAATTATTTTAACTTTAGAGTTATGATGATGCTTATGCTCATGATTGACATCATTACTTTTCTCCACATGTCCCAGGATCGAAACCCTAGCAGCACCCACGCTGCTTTTTTTCTTCCCGTTTCCCTCTCTGGCTTTCATCACAACCGGAATCCATCCGTTCTTCGAATCTACGAACCTCACCAGGGCCTCTGGCACGCCAGTCTTTCTGGCAATATACTCTCTTTTGGTAGAGAGCTCGGAATAGACGCTCTCGAACTTGTCGAGCCCTATTGTGGAATAAGGATTCGGCCTCTTCTCATGTTTCGGCCGGGATCTGGGCCTCGGCGAGACAGCGATTTCTTCTGCTTCGCCCTCCACTGATATCCTTCCGCAACGCATTAATTTCTTCCTTGCGATAGACACGGAATATCAATTGATCCTAGAACCCGGAGCGGGTAAAACCCAACTTACAAAACTTCTGAATTCACCTGTTCCCAACCTTAGCCGCCCTGACACCTTGCAGAGTCCGCCATATTTTCTCTAATACCGACTTCACGTCCTTGGAATGGCTTGCTTTCTATTGAGGAACAGGAAACCAGCTGACAAATTTATGAACAATAGTGAATTGTGGACTCACTGTATATTAGACAGGATCAGTAAATTATGAAATTGAATCTGCAAATCTGGGGTTAGTATCAGATCGTTCTGGTTGTCTGTGAGCATTTGTTGGGGTTTATCATAATCGGTTTTCTTCGTATGTATAACATGCAAGCTCGGACTTCTTCAACATATAAATTCGGACATGTTCACGGAAAGTTCCTTTTTGTTGTATTGAGTGAATGGTGTTGACTTTATACTTCTGGAGTAGATATATAACAAATTAAAATAGCGAAAACGTTGTTAAAAGAAAAGTCAATCATAATCACAAAAATATATAATAAAAAATAATTAATTATTTTAAATTAAATAGGATGTGGATAATGATGTTTGAATTATTAAATTTTTAAAAAATACAATATTTTATTAATTGTTTAATGATGCTTGAATTATTAAATTTAAAAAAAATACAATATTTTATTAATTGTTTTATCACTGTATTTGTATAATCAAAAGGATTGGAAAATATTTCTAACTTTTATTAATTTTCATTTGGTAATAAGCTATGATGATGTTATAAATATTGTGAATGAAATTGAGCTTCCATGTGTATAGATAAGAAATTTTAAAAATAGTAGTCTGATTATTATATGTTTTGGTTATTTTTAGGGAATATTATCTGTTTAATTTTGTTTTAAAATGAGTAAGAAATTAATAAAAATATAATTTAAATTACATAAAATTGTTTTTCTAACAGATTTATATAGTTTGATTGGGGAAAGAAACCAAAATATAAAACAGTTAGACAACCTTCTTAAAAAAATGTTATTATTTCTTAGTTTATCTTTTAGTATTATAAAAATTACACATTCTTTATTTCCATTGTTTTTTAGGTTTTATTTAAAACCTGTGACTATAACTATGAGTTCATCACTGACTTCCTATCTTTATTTCCATTGTTTTTTAGGTTTTATTTAAAACCTGTGACTATAACTATGAGTTCATCACTGACTTCCTATCGAAGGTTGACTTAATTTTTTTTCATAAATTTGAATGTTAAACATAGGAAAAAGTAAATATTAATTTTATTAAAATTAATATAAATAGAAAAAAAATTGTTTTATTCTGAAATATTATTGATTCTCAACTTTGAGACCTTATTGCTGCATTGGCAGCTTGCATTTAACATTTCTACTAACACTTTATACAAATGTTCATTGCAGGGACTGTGCTGCATACCACCTCAACTATCCCTTTTTGGCAGGGACTGTGCTACCCTGTAGCCTTGTTTCACTACGAAATTAATAAAAAAATATTTTTATTAACAATATTACTTTTAATTTTATTTTTTAAATTAGTTATAATAGAGATATGTTTAATTTAGAAACTAATTAATTTTAATTGATTTTTACCAATTATCTTCTTACCATAAATCAATTTTTCTTATTTTTTATTTCCTTTTTACATTATTATTAAAATTTAATTATAATAATTCTTTTAATAATATCCATATTCTAAATATTTACCTCCCATATCTTTTATACCACTCTATTCTAAATTTTAAATAACATTTTACAACTCCTTGTCATTCACGATACCTATTAAATAACTACAATTTTTTAAATAATGAAGATTTTATATTTCTATTATTTTTACTTTTCATATTCTAAATATTTACCTCCCATATCTTTATACCACTCTGTTCTAAATTTTAAATAACATTTTACAACTCCTTATCATTCACGATACCTATTAAATAACTACAATTTTTTAAATAATGAAGATCTTATATTTCTATTATTTTTACTTTTTAAGTGATTATTTTTACTTTTTAAATTGTTAGTCAATTTATATACAAACGCATTTGACTAAACATTGTGTTACATTATTATTTATAAATAAATAATTTTCTTGAACAACACATAACAGTTTTATATCACCAACCCACAATATATGGCTTTACTTTGAAATGTTTGTCTTACGTTAACATCAATTAAGTTGTGAATACTTGAGGAATAAGAGACAATAAATTATATTCACTCTTTTCAACTATATCTAAACCTACAAGGAATATTGCTATTGTAAGATGTCAAAGTCATCTTGGTTTATATTATAATATTTAGCTTTTTTTCATTATATGAATATTTAGATAAAGTCCACCAAGTTTCGAACGTGGAAAAACTAAAGTTATTATTATGCCACAAACAACATGCACTAAAATAAACGATATTATAAATTTATGAAATTTTATACGATTTAAAAATTTTAAGTAATTAGAAATGAATTGAATGAAAGGGTGAATTAATTAGGCTTGTTTATCTTTGACATCAATGAACTAAGAATTATTGTTGACATCCCTAATGATCATCAAATTACATCATAAAAAATCTCTAGACTAGTCACCTTGATTCTATCAAATGTGTGAGAATGGTGTCTTCCCTAATGTATGCCCTATTTACGCCCTATTTACTGTCACATATTCATTTTGTTTTGGTTTCATGTGGGAATCTAGAACCCTACCTTACCCTATGCTCTTTTTTACTACCACATATTTATTTTGTTTCGATTTCATGGGTGGCCTACTAAGTATCATTGAATGTTGCGACAGATGGATTATAGGCCGACGGTTCGAAAGAAAGGTTTCATAGGAATATTGAATGATGATGGTAAGAAGATGGTTACTTCATATTTTCTATTATTTCTTCTAGTTACCTTCTACTTTTCATTTTACTCATTTGGAAAAATTGTTAAGGTGGGTGGGTGCAAGCTAATGATGCTCTCTCATAACACTTTAGCGTTAATGCAAACATGAAAAAACAAGAGTATGTTAACTTGGAAGGATGATTTGAGGTATTTCCACAATGAATTTGAATATGGTGTAAAAAGATGGAATGTAGGAAAATAAATTATCTTTCTAAATATATAATTTTTTATTATAGAAATTGTGTATGACTATGTGAAATTTGAGTTTTCCTAACAATGGTATGTTATTTTTCATGCAAAATATAATGCATATGTTTCCATTAATGTATATGTTGAGTACCTAAATAATGGAATTTCCTTAAAAAAATTCAAAATTGCATAGAACACATTGTCCTTCTGTAGGGCTATTTTTTCAAAACTTATAATATTGATTTTATATATTTTTTTAAATTATGCAAGTCATTATAACTTTGAAATTGCAAGGCCTCCACACAAGGTACAAGGGTATTAATGTTATCAAACATTTTTTTATTTTTTTAGGATTATAGATATCATTCTATACTAGTGCAACACATAATTTATTTTAAAAATGGTTAAGGTTAAATAAAGTTATAGTAGAAATACAAGGGGTGTGTATTTTAAGATTTTGATATGTGTCAAGAAAAAAGCGTATTAAAAATACTAAAGAATATTAATTTTTAAAAAACATTATATATTTCGAATATGTATATCTAACTTTATATGTGTCTATGGTTTCAATGATGACGGATTTGTGTATCCTATACAAAAATAACGTTAAAAATAGAGATATTGAGATATATTTGGAAAAAAAGAGGTTTTAATGTATTTGTAGGCCAAACCACCAAGTTTGTCATCCCAAACATAAATCCGAGGAAACCAAATTAGTAAACATGTACACTAGAGTTGTTCCTCCTACCCCAAACAAATTGAAATGAAAATAATGTGCATGTTCTCTAGGAATGAGTGCATGTTCCTCGAGCGCATGTTCTTTCCTAGAGCTCCTTCACATTCCTAGACTGGGCACATGATTTTTTGTCTAATTACTCACAAGGTAGGTCTAACAGGACTGTTCCAAAGAAGTATTGTAGGCATCTAAGACCATGAAAAAAATTTGATTCACCGCAAAAGGCCTTTCAAGCATATCCTGGAACTTGGATATGGTCATGGGAACAATCCCAAGAGTTAGGCCCTAAAGGAACTTTATAGGATTCTAGGACCAAGAATGACACTTTAAACGACCACAAATGACCTATTAAGGCCATCCTTTTCTTCTAAATAGGTATATAGGTGTATTGATATCATTTTTTAGCACTATATGGCTCGTGGGGCCTTACACATGGAGAAGTAAGGAAACATGAACAATAGTCTCTAAAGGAAGCTTGTAGCCATCTAGGTCCAAGAAGGATGCCTTGAACAACCACACATGGCCTCCTAAGAGTACCATTGGCCTATTATTGTGGATGTTGGTGCCATTATGTGGTTTTGAGAAGAAGGTATGTGTCCCAAGGCCTCAAAAAATATCTACATTTTATCACCTCCTATTCCTTTGCCCCTCTTTCCCCACCCACTTATACTAGTGTCTTCTAGCCTAACCTATATCCCACTCTTGTCTAACCTATATCATAGTGTCACCTATATACCTCCCCTACTCATCCACCCTTTTCCTCTTCTCACCTCCTCCCCTTGTTCCTCTCTTACACCACACCCTCATACCCACCTCCCATTATCTCATCTATCTACCCCTCTTCTCACCCGTCACCCTTCACCACTCACCTCCTCTCCCAACCCTTTCATCCCCTCTACCCCATCTACTCATCGTCCCCATCCTCCCCTATCCCACAACTCTCCTTCCCCTCTACCCTAACCTCAATTCCTCTCATCCTCTCTAGCATACCCTTCATCTTTCCTCCCCCTCCCCCTTGGCTCCTTCCTAATATCCTTCATACCCATCTCTCCCCATCCGCTACCCATAAAAAATTAACGTTTTATCACCTTCTCCCCCTTTTCCCCTTTCACCTTACTCCCTCATTTTCATTCTCACCTCTCTTTCTCTCACTTATCTTCTTCTCTTTTCCCACCTCACTATTGAACTTATGGTTATACTGAGAGGGGGAGGGTGAATCAATATAAGATAAATTTTGATTTATTTAACCATTCATTAATCATTCATTAGACGAGAAACAATAATCACATATAAACTCAAATCATAATGCACAGAGCTTAACATGGAAACTGAATCGGGAGAAAAATATAAACTTGTATTTATAAATGTATGTAGGAACCTGTTAAGAAACATAAGCATAAACTTAACAAGATTTTGATAGAAAAGAAAATAAAACCAAGAAAAACCAGACACAAAAGAAATCACACAACTGACACAGTGATTTACAAAGGGGAAAAAACCACGGGGAAATTATAATGGATATTCTTATTATTCAAGGGAGAATTACAATAGCCAATCATAGGCATATAACCATCCTCTCCTCTTTTCCTGCACAATACACTCCACTGTATTTCATCTTTCTAACACACTCCTCACCTCTATGGGTATGCTCGTATATACAATATCTCTCAAATAGTTAAACAAACTAATTATAAGAACACCAGTTACACAAATTGTTCATTGAAGAGTGCATGCATGCAGATTCTAAATTTAGTTGATGTGCATGCTACCTGCCTCATGGGAAATTAGTTGTCACGTTTTCAACAATCTCCACCTTGAAAACAATTTACCTGATATATCATGCCTGTATTAATTCATCACCTTTCCTGCAAGCCAAGAGAATCCAAACACCATCACAGCTATGCAACTTCTCTAACAATATTGCTACGTGAACATGTCTACACTATTCACTCCAATATGGACCATTCTACATTCATCAATAACATGTCTAATAAACCAATGCACTTGACCATTTTGATATACTGGAATGTTATTCAAATGCACAACACTTTGACCACCACAGAAAACCACATACTGTACCTGTCCAAACTTACCCAATAGATCCTTGCATTCTTGCAAGACATAACTTGAGGTAGGTCTCCTCTTTTCCAAATCTCATGAATCAAAACCACATACTAAATCACTGCAACCACTGTAGGTGATACTTGTAATTATGTGTTTGGAGCACCCATTTCCATGCACTTCACCTATTTTTTCTAGGTGTATATTGACAACAACAATTGCATGTGAAATGATGAATTTCCCACTGCAATCATCAAACTTTATACTAGAATATAATACTCACGACATATAACCCTTTTCTTATTCATAAGTTATGACATAATCTTGAAGAAAACTTACAATGGAACGCCAAAATGATTTTACTGGTTTCACATTATTAATACCGAATTTCCTAAGTATATTCACCACATACTTCTATTGTGAGAACCAAGCTTACTATATTTATTGTCTCTGTGTATTTCCACTCGCAAGATTTATTTTTCTTCTCTTAGATCCTTCATCTCAAATGTCCTAACCAATTAAGATAACCTATTGATTTCATACATTCTTGTTCTTGCAACAAGCATAACCTTTAATGCCAATATAATAAATATACCATAAACAAAATCGTTATACTCAATTATTGTAAAATATGGCTCATTGTTGGCCCTTGACCATGTTTTGGAGATCCTTGGTCATGTTTGACCTATTTTGGGACTTCGATAGGCTAGTTGAAGGCGGAGCGCAAGTCGAAGTGGAGAACGCGGGACCTCTGCCCCTTTTTAGGGCAGTTTTTGGATTAGGGTTTATGTAACGGGTATGGGATGTTAGCCCATGGGTTCAACCATGTTTCGGGCCATTTTGTAATGTATAAATAGATATCTAGGCGATGTAGGAAGAGGCCAATGTGCTAAGTGTGAATAGTTGTGGATGCTTGGTGCATGCTATGTGTTAAGGAATTGCAGAGCTAAGTGCAAGTGATTGTAGGAAGATTATATATAGGCAGTAAGAAGGCTTTGTGCTTAGACCTAGTTTGGGGAAGGAGGATATGGTGAGGTGCACATAGATCTCATGTCCTATGCAGAGTGGGTTCTGAGGATTTATGCATGTAAGGAGATTGACAAAAGATAATAAAGAAGACGAAGAGTTGGTGGACGTAGCCCCACACTGGGGTGAACCACGTATATCTTGTGTTATGGATGCTTTGTCCATTTTGGTTGTATGTTAGTGATGTGATTTATGCTTAGTGTTAATATCTTATGTATTATGCATCTGGTATGATAGCTTAGTTCTTAGTAATGTGAATGAATGCTATATATGATCTCTTTCCCTACGCTAAGTGCTTAGATGTGTTAGATATGGTAGAATACTGCATTGTTTTGTAATTAGGGTTTGGATCTGCGATGTGAATAAGGGTTAGTTACTGATGAATGTTAATTGCTAAGTGCTTTGTTAAGTAGTGTAATCATAGATCTGTATCAGAGCTAGGTTGCAGCCACTTGAGTCCTGCAACCACCCCTACCTCTACGTCGGGTGAGACTTCATCGACTTCAAAGGTGTTGCTGAAAGGGCCAGTAGTTTGGGTTTTGTTGGTGCGCTATTGAAGCGTTGAACCCTGGGTCTGCCTCTATGCCAACAAATGGTTCCATTGATGGGACTTGAAACTGTGATTGCTGGGAACTGAAGAAAATAAATCTATGTGCGTAGATCTGTGCTTTAGTGCGTAGTATTGACTTGCAAAGCTCTGTGATGAGAAGAGAAGTCTGATATGAAGAAAAGAGGTAAGATATTGAAGATTTTTTCTCTAAGAAAGGTAAGATAAGTGAATTTTTTTTTTTCGAAAGAATGGATCTAGGTATGTTTGATAAATTTTGTCCTAATCTGAAAACTAGGGCACAGTTAGAAGAAATAAGATTTGATATGAATAGATCTGATAGAAATAATGAAAGGTATGTTATACCTATGCATAGAAATAATGTTTGGACTAACAAATTGATGGAGGATCCTAGAAATAATTTTTTCCAGGTTAGTTACTGTGATTCGAGTGCGCGGTACAAGAAAGGTTGTGGATCATTTAAGAGAAAGAGAGGATTAACCCTTTCTTACAGTTGAAGAAGACCGAGACATCTTGCTAAGGAATTCCTTGGTAGAAGAACTAGTGGTATTTGTTGTAAAGATATGGACCATGAAGCTTTGGATTGTCCCAGAATGATTACTAAAGTTGAAAAGATAAATATGAAACAAGAAAATGATGAGACAAGCCAAGAAACTAAGGATATGATAGAACCCTAGAAAGAATCAGAGACTGTATTACTACAGATGAAAGAATCCTTGAATGATCACAAAGACATCAACTTATCAGAGGTCTTAAATGATAAAGAGTACATAGAAACAAGAATAGGAGACTTCGACATAGACTGTGTCATGGATGAGGAAACACAAGTGAATATCATGATAGAAAGAACTTAGGAAATTTTGGGAAATCCTGTTATGGTTCCTTCATTAGGAGGAATAGGATTATTTAGAGGAAAGTTGATAACCCTATGTGGAAGAATTACCCAGACATCTATGAGTTCTCATGGCACTTCGACAGAAGAAGAATTTG
>SNQJ01S0208258.1:0-16190 GCA_010110895.2 Picea sitchensis | reverse complement strand
TTTTTCTTTTTCTTTTTCTAGGGCTTTCCTTAAATTAATGTATTAATAATTCTTTAATATATTAATGCATTAATGTATTATTGCATTAATGTATCAATATATTTAATGTATCGATGTATTTAATGTATTTAATACATTAATATATTAATGTATTAAACATTAATGCATTAAAGTATTATTAAAACATTAATACATTATTACTAATTAATGTATCAATTAATACTAATTAATATATTAATGCATTAATACATTAATATATTATTGTATTAATACATTAAAGCATTAAAATAATAATAAATTAAAGCATTATTATTAATTAATACATTAATTAATTAATGTATTTAATGTATTAATGTTATTTCAGGCATGCTGGTTGTCAACTAGCAACAACCACATTTATGTAAAAAGTGGTTGATAGGGTAGATCAGCGTATATCAACCATTAATTTAAAAAAGTGGAAAATAGGGCAGATCACCGTATATCAACCACTTTTTAGATAAATGTGGTTATTACTAGTTTAATAAAAATAAAGTGATGATATTAATGAGTAGTATTGTATAGAAAATTGTAGTCTAATATTATAATCGAATACTTATATATCAAAGAATAATGCAGTTTAATCGTGCTACTATGATCTACAGAGATTTTTGCAGTTATTATATAACTTAGACAAATCACACTGTGCTCTTTGAATATTATTTTTGTGCAGTGATTTCTCTCAAAATAACTTAAGTAGACAAATACCAGAATTTCTGGCTAATTTGACGACGAACTTGAGAGAACTGTGAGTAGATTTTGTCTTAGATAGATGTTATACTTATATTGTAAGACTATACTTCTTAAAATAATATTACATTTTTCAGGAGGACTTGAACATATAAACCTATGTATTACATTTTTCAGTAGGACTTGAACATATAAACCTATGTATTCTCATGATAACGCGCTTATATTGAGAGATGCATTCCAGGAATTTGGAGAACAATAATCTAACTGGTACAGTGCCGGCTATTTTAAGAAACAACAAAAACTTATCTATCAGGTTAATTCTCTTAAACGACATAGATATTCTTACTGAGAACTCGTACAGTTTTATCATAGAGATTTCTAAATTTGAGATTAGATATTTTGATTGTGTTGTATTTTATGTTTGATAGACTTTCGGGGAAGCAATTTCTTTGTCAAGAAGACGGAAATCAGTGCAATAAATCTGAATCTGGTAGCAGTAAAAGTCTTATTATCAGTTTGCCAGTCGCTGGAGGGATAATATTAATTATTTTGTCATATATTGCTCCAATAATAATTTGTAGAAGGTTGAAACGGAGCAAGGCCGCTGGTGTGTATCTCTGATTTTGTGAGTTTCTTTACATAAGAACAACGATCATTGTAATGGTCTACATATTTTGTCAATGATTTTGATATTTTTGTAACATCATCTTACTCTTGTTCTTGTAGGGAGAATTCTTTTAAATGAACCAACAAGGGGCCACGACTTAGTATCACCCCAATGCTGAAAATTTAGTTATAAGGAGATCAAGGAAATAACTGGTGGCTATGGAAGTGAAATTGGCAGAGGAGGATTCGGACCTGTATTCTATGGCCGTCTGCAAAATGGACTGGAGGTGGCCGTCAAAGTACTGTCAGAAACATCGAAACAGGGAATTCTCAACAGAGGTATATATGATTTCTTAATAGATCAGGTTTCATGTATTTCTATATAAAGAACAAAATTTTATACGTCTACGCAAGTACTCGGGCATTTTCTTAAGAAAGATATGTGGAAAAGGTCACTGTGACTTACTGAAAAAAAAATGGGTATAATACAGGTTTCTCTGCTTTCGAAAGTGCACCACAAAAATCTTGTGTCTTTTGTGGGATATTGTTGTGAAGGAGAAAACCAGATATTGATTTACCAGTATATGTCGAAGGGAAACTTGGGGGAAGTTCTCCATGGTATGGTGCAAATCGTGGGTCATCCTGTCTTGTCTTGTGTTTAATCGAGTAAAACAATCTCAAAACTACTATATATTTGTTTGTTTTAACTATGCTTTTCTTGCTGTACAGGACCAAATGCTTTAGAGCTGTTACCTGACTGGGAAACAAGGCTTGACATTGCATTGAATGCAGCTCAAGGTGAGCGTCTTTCCTTCTTGAAAAAACCATGAATTAGACTGTATATATATGTATATCAGTTGGCTGATGTGAATGATTGTATAAAAATAACAATCAGGACTGGAGTACTTGCATAATGGCTGCAAACCTCTCATAATTCACAGAGATATCAAAACTACTAATATTCTTTTAAGCGAGCGGATGGAAGCAAATTTACCTGACTTTGGGCTGTCTAGGCTTGGGCCGTCCAATGATGCAACCTATGTCTCCACCGATGTGAAGGGCACATTCGGCTACATTGATCCTGAGTATTAAACATTTCCCGTTCAATTCTCCTCCTCTACTGTCTTGGTGCACTATAATAATTAGTATTGATTCACTCGATTTATATGAAAATGAGAATCAGAATAGAAAATGGATTCCTTGATATTCACAGGGCAGCTCTTTTGAACAGATATGCCACTATGCACAATTTGACAGAGAAAAGTGATGTGTATAGCTTTGGAGTTGTGATTTTTGAGATAATATCTGGGAGACAACCAGTGGATACAAATGTCTCTGACGAAAACAGTCATATCGTCTTCTGGGTAAGGACTTCCTTGATGCAACGATATTTGTATTTATGGGTATAAAAATATTGGAACATTAGAATTCTAATGGTGTTATGGATTCCGATTCTGTTTCCAGGGAAGATCGATGATTCGGGGAGGAAATATTGAAAGCATTTTAGATAAAAGGGTAGTGAACAAGGCCAATATGAGCGCAATGTCGAAAGTTGCAGAGTTGGCGATGCTGTGCACAGCAAGTCAATCGAGCGAAAGACCCACAATGACTGAAGTTGTAAGTGAATTGAAAGAAGTCATTTTATTGATGAATGCAACCGATTCAGTGGATCGCAAATTAGTCCATTATCCAACCTTTTCTACCGCTGCAGTGTCAACATCGACCACAATACCATCTGCAAGATAGATATATTTTCAAAAGTATATCAGCCATCTCTTGGAATATATAATTTCTACTTATCTAATATGATGTATTAAGAAGTAGAGTAAATTTCTACATGAGTTGTGTGATTTTATTATTAAGAATTTGTTAGAGAGTTGAATTTGAGAGATCCTAGATTTATGTTTATGGTTGAGATATTTGTTCAACCTCTCATCCTATATTTGGAATAAATTAGATCTGATAACTATCAATAAATTCTATATAATGAACCACAAATGTATTGTATATCAAATATTCTAATAGAGATAAAATCATGTATATCTTATTTATTATTTTGGTATCAGAGCAGAACTGGGCATAACTCCCTCACGGGAGTGCCCAGGAACAAGTGGAGAGTAGAGTAAATTGTCAGTAATTACTGATATGTGTTTGCAGTGGTTTGTTTGTCCAATGTGTGAGCTATAGAGCAGTCCATGCAGTAGTTGTGTGAAAGATCGGTTCACAAGGAAGAAGCTGAGTTGTCGAGTGTGTAAAGCAGGTTTCGTTGTGAGATAGAGTAAAAGAGGAGAGTCGTCATTGTTGTGAGCACGAGCTGGAAAAGAAATATCAGTGCAAAAATTTGTCATTTAGTGAAGACTCGCGGCCTGGGCGTTATTGGGTGGAGGAGAATCTATAGAAAGGAAGAGCGCATCATATAGCCATATTGAGCACCTTGAGAGGCCACAGGCGTGTAATTCTGTTGTGTGAACGTGATGGAGCCCAAGGAAATGAAAGCCGTGATGGATTAACATAGAGAGAGTATGCTTAAGTTGCAGAAGTTGTTGTTAGTTCCTGATTGCTGGAATTATTTGATGGCTCTACAGGGTGTCTGTGAAAATTTGTTGTAGAGTGTGCCATGTGAATGCATAAATTTCATTTCTTTTGTTGATGCTGGGCTACATCGAGTTCCAGAGGAATGCAGAGACAAGGTTGTATCCCAGAAGCAAATCCATTGAGACATTCGGCCTGGCAGCCGATGAGACCAAGAAGGACCGGTTGAAGTTGGCAGAGATTAAGCACGCTCGTCTGGCTATGGTGGCCTTCCTAAGGCCATTGTGACTAGCAAAGGTTTTCTCACCCTCTTCGTTGAAGTTCTTGGGCAAGAAATAGAGCGTCCGTCTCTTATTCAGAGCATTGGTTTTTTTCCCTGCAAATTTTCTAGTACTGTTGTATTGTGGATCTACGTGGTTGCGTGGAGAAGCTGTAGATCTTGGTTGCACCCGCACACTTGTCGGTGAATTGCTTGACGTCATGGAGCCGGAGATCCACGCGGAGGTCGAGGAGCCGCTCATTCGACGAATTTCTGACCTAACAGGGGAAGGGCTCTACTGAACGGATAGCATCGACCAATAATCTCAGACGGTGAAATCTCTGAATCCGAGTCAAGAAAGAGAAAATGGCGGAATCCCTCAAGTGCGATGAGCGCACAGACGCCGTGTAATCCGAAGCCGTCACTGTTTTGCTGTTTTTGGCAGTGTTGAGGCTCATTTTCTCCCGCGAGCTGTTTACCTAGAAGGATATATACATCACTCTGGATGTGTAGGCCGTTCTGAGAGTTGCACGGGGGAAGAAACTCTCGAGATGAAACCTTGGTATATCCCACTAGTTCACAAAGATGCAATGAAGAGCAACTTCAGAATTTGTTGTCTATGGTGGATCTACTAGGAGGATCCTGCAGAGATTTCTTGGGGTGATTACGGAACTGTTGTTCGTCCACGGCCGCCAGAGGAGCCGTCGTGGAAGAGCGACGCCGCCTGAGTGGAAGTCACTATAAAGTGTAGCCGTTCTGAGTGATCTACTGCCATTGTTTGATGTAGATGCTCTTGTTGGTTGTTGTGAAGGAGCGCTCAGCAAAAGGAAGCCGCCTTGTTGGTGCAGAGGAGAGCGTGAGATAGCTCTTCGTTGTTGAGAAAGAGAAGTTGTCTGTTGTCGCTGTTGTTTGTAGAACTCTTTGTTTCCATGAAGCATATTGAAACCAGGAAACTGTGTTTTGAAGAGTCGCCAGCCGAAAAGGAAGAGAGTTTTGGTTGTGCGATGTCTCGGAGGATGCTGTCATTGTTCGGTGAGGACGCTGAGGACGCAGAAAGGACAAAGGCATCATTGCTTGGAGGTGTTATAGCGAAATGAGGTGTACGTGCTCATTCCGTCGGACTCACACATCCTCCAAGTAATCTGTAGAAGAACTTCTTGAACATTCTCTTCGGCAACACTGTGGTTCCGGGATAAATGGAGGTGGTATCCCGGAACCACAGTGTTGCCGAAGAGAATGTTCAAGAAGTTCTTCTACAGATTACTTGGAGGATGTGTGAGTCTGACGGAATGAGCAAGTACACCTCACTTCATTTCGCTATAACATCTCTAAGCAATGATGCCTTTGTCCTTTCTGTAGATTCTCCTCCACGCAGTATGATTGGTGAGAGTATTATTGAGATTGTTATAAAGCATTTTGAATGTTTTTTGTACTTGATTGAATGTTGTAAGGGGTGCATGATCGGTTGTACCCGACACCCCAGGTTATGGTCCAAGTTGTAATGCTTAGCCATAGGCAAGCTAAATTACCCAGGTTTGTTGTAAGCCCTGACATAAACAGGCATACATGTTGTTGTGCAGAAGTGCATGTGATCACAGGATGTGATACTCTCTCATAAACAGAGAGGTTGTTGTACCAAGTTGTGGAATTAACCACTAAGGTAGGTACGAGGTTGGCAGGTGTACTCATATGCTAGCTTGATGTTGAATCGGAGAATTTGAGTCTTCGATTAAGGGGAGAATGTGAGATGGAATAATCTCCGAGTATAAGGGACCAAGTTATGTTTAAGGGAGAGTTTAACATTGATGAACCATGTAGATGAAAAGCATTCCTAGAGAACTGGCGGATGGTACCCATGTATCTCGGTAGATGAATTGTTTTTTATATGGACCTCAATAATCAGATGCAGGTACAGGTTGAAGCAGAAAAAAGTTCAAAAGATTAAAGCCAAAGCCCGGACAGTGATGAAGATATGACCACATAGATATTTAGATAAGTAATCATTAAGGGAGAGTGTTGGAATATATAATTTCTACTTATCTAATATGATGTATTAAGAAGTAGAGTCAATCTCTACGTGAGTTGTGTGATCTTATTATTAGGAGTTTGTTAGGGAGTTGAATTTGAGAGATCCTAGATTCGTGTTTATGGTTGAGATATTTGCTCAACCTCTCATCCTATATTTGGAATAAGTTAGATCTGATAATTATCAGTGAACTCTATATAATAAGCCACAAATGTATTGTATATCAAGTATTCTAATCGAGATAGAATCATGTGTATCTCATTTGTTATTTCTACCTTCATTCGGTTTATGTGGTGACAAGATATTCGATTTTTCTCATGAGATTCTAAAGTTCATGAGAGTCCCGAAACAACCACAAACTAAGACACTAATAAGTGCTAAGATTATTTTAATTTTAATTTTAATGATTTAGTGATTTGAAGCTAAAGAAATTATCCACAACTATTCCATTTGATTATCACAACAATTTATAGATCAATGACAAAGACCGAAATCTCTATGAAAATTGGATTCATTTTAGAGGATTCTTCTATCACAATTTCATTGAATTACACGAAAATGCACAATGTCTTAATGCCTATTGGAAACTAGTTAAAATCTAGTGAAATCAACCAAATTAATTGAAAATTGAAAATTTACAAGAAGGAGGAGGTATGAAATTACAATCCATTCGATTGTCACAACAATTTATAGATCAATGACAAAGAATGAAGTCTCTATGAAAATTGGATTCATTTTAGAGCATTCTTCTATCACAATTTCATTGAATTACACGAAAATGCACAATGTCTTAATGCATATTGGAAACTAGTTAAAATCTAGTAAAACCAACCAAATTAATTTTAATTGAAAATTTACAAGGAGGAGGTATGAAATTACAGTTCATTGGTGATGGGTTGATAGTGGTGTTTCAATTGTTATCATCCATTTTTTTATCATTCGTTTAGATATCAACCAAATCAACCTCATGTATGCAATAGAACTTGGGGGAACATATATGATGGACCAGAACTAAAACGGAACAAGAATTACTCACTTATAAATACTTGGTTCGTTGTCCATTGTCTCAAGGGAAGTGGTTTTGTTAATGGAGACCAAAAGAAAATATATTACAAGACAGAACAAACTCATTAGTTCAACATCCATTTTCCATTTTATTCTCCTATGTTCAAATGTAGTTGAATGAAGAATGAGAAATAAAATCCTTTTTGGGATTTCAAGCGAATGAACAATGAGAAATAAAATCCTTTTTGGGATTTCAAACATGATATTTTTATTATAGACACTTAAAATTTTTAGGATGACACAACCATCTCATTAATAGCATGATTTGAGACATCAATAACTTCATAAATTGATGTTGGGTGAATTTTCGATATTTTGGGTGATTAAGGGGGTTAGTTTTTTTAAGGTCATATTCTGTTAGTGATTTATTGCCTGCATGGAATTATAGTTGGTAAGAGTCATAATGTATTAAATGGATTAGTTTGTTGATTAGCATGATAGTAGTAATTGTGTGAAGCCTCGTGGGGTTAAGGGTTATAGTGTATTAAAATGGTTATTTTGTTCAAGTTCTTAGAGTGATATTGGGTAGTTACTTCATGGATCATATGGGTAAAGGATTATAATGAATTAAGTGGGTTAGCATGTTGATGGTAATTTTAAAGGGTGATTGGATAAAAAAATGTTAAGGGTTAGGGGTCATAATGTATTGAGGGAGTTAGTGAGTTAGTTCCTCGTGACTACGCATCATAAGTGCTAAGATTAATAGTTTTTTTAGAGGGTTAGTGTGTTCAAGGTCATAGAGTGTTAAAGGGATTGATCGTTTTAGGGGTCATTGACTACTAATAGTGATTAACAGTCATCATGTATTAAGGGGGTTAGTATCTTCAGGTTCATAGAGTGTTGTTGAGTGCTTTCATTAATGGTCATAAGGGTCATAATGTACTTAAGGAGATTAGTGTGTGCAATATCATAGAGTGTTATGAGGTAGCTTCTTCAATGGTCATAACGGTTTAGGGTCATAGTGTGATCCACATGGATTCTAACAACCATCCATCTATTCCACTGACTCATGATGGTTCCAAATCTTGGCAGTTTTACTAAATATTTTCACATCTAAACTCTTAACACATTTTTTAGGAATTTCCCTTATGATTTTAGTAGTTTATGTAGACCACATAATCATTGATTACATGGTTTGGCAAACACATAAATCATGGATTAATCTTTGTAATATCAAGAAATTCCCTAAGTGGAATTTGTATGCAAAATTTTCAGCCCTTATGTAAGAACTAGCATAGACTTGAGGCTCACATTCTTTTTTTCCACACATTTCCTAAGGTTAGGGTTTTGGATATTTATGTTATTTTCTTCTTATGGAATCATACTTTAGGTTAAAAGGTAGTTTTTTCCTCTTGTAACATCTTCTTATGAATGAACATAGCCAACACATCTCTCTATAGAGATAAGTTTACACCATTCTAGCTAGTTTTTATGACTTTCTATTTTGCAATCTTTTCCTATTTCATTCATTAACAAAATTTGTTTGACACTGTATTACTCTACTCTCTAAAACGTCTCTATGTGTGTTTCCATTTATATTTCTTCCTTCATTTCATTCTCTATATAATCTATATCAATGGTATTAAAACAATCTCCTTTTTGCTTCTCCATGCATGCCCTTGAGAGTGGAAGACCACTCTCACCAGCTTAAGTAACCTCCCACAGTGGAAGAAAAGAGAGATGACGAAGTAGGGGATCCTATTAAGTTTTTCTTGAGAAATCCCTCACATGATAGAGGAATGAGATGATGGATAATTTCACCTATATCCTTTGATGACTACCAATTGTAGCAGAGACACCTTCCACAAGGAACCATTTTGGAGTTGCTACACCCTTCAAGGTACAATTTAAATTCATCATTCCTTTATTTGAAGGTGGATACATGTGTGCAAATGCTTTGGAAAAATTTTAAAATCTATTAGAGGGGTATTAATCTACTAACAAAATTTCAACAACAGGAATATCACCTTTGCACTCCTTAAGAATCATCCTCATGTCAAATATTCGTGGGGAAATTTATGGGAGAGACATGTTGGTGATGAGTCTACAACATTTACGATAAAACACAAATGGGAAAATTTTGTTGATTCCCTCAAGGAGGAAATCTACCCTATTGGAGGGTATGATGACCCTTACATAACATGGACAACTTTACACCAAGAGAGACATTAGATAGTGCTAGAGTACACCAATATCGTCCATACTGTGTGCTCAAAGTTGGGTATCAAAAACTCCAATTACCACTTTCTCTAAAGTACTACATTGAACACAAGTACATCCAAAAAAATATGGAGTTCATGGACATCTCCTCATTGGGATACACTTATTAATATGTTGTCAAAATTGAGAAAAACATTAAGTGGAATAATAAGAAGGAATTTGGGTCTACAAATATATCATAGTAGAAGCATCGTAAAGGAAACCATAATAAGAAAAACATAGGACAAAACAAGGATAGCCAACCTCAGGGAAACTAGTCTAAGTGATCTAGATTGGATGATATTACAATTTTTCATCTATCTTGGTACGTTTTGGGTAGAAAAAATTGGAGGAATCAACTTGCAAGGCCATTTTAGTGGTAAATCCCAGTTTGGAAAATTTAGGTCTAGAACCTTCCAGAGCCATTTTGAGGAAAAATAAACAACTTTTTTTGTGGTTGTAGTGTATAGAACTTGTGCACACACCCTCGACAATGTTCTACACTGAGAAATTTCCAACGGTGCGTAAAATGCCTCAATCAGAGCTTGCATGCAAAATTTATGAATCCCACAAGTTGACCTACCTTGTTGATCACCATGGTATGAGTGGATGCCACTTCATCCTCCCATTACTCACACATATGGGGATAGCCACATGTGGACCTTCAAGAAGATTCTAGAAGGCCCAAACCTGATCACTAATTTGTTGGAAAGTTGGTTGTCATTGATGTTGTTGGACAATTTGTTGTCATTGATGTCAACAAATAGTGGTTGTCATTGATGTCAACATATGTGATGGGTGTATTTGGAGAAGTCTCTGAAGTGGTCCCCTTATGGTGTAGCTCTAACCATGGTCCTCACGGACGACACTTTGAATAAGTATACAAGAAACCCATAGGTGTGGTCATGAAGATCAAATTTATTTGAGGAATAAGGACATGAATGACAATGTAAATGCAAATAACACACTCATATATGGATATTCCTTGTCATTCTATTTCCAATGGTCGGTGGAACGTCACGTAGTTCCTCATGGTTGAAGAGTTATGAGGTCATGCAATTGGAAGCCCTAAAGATGGGTTAAGAAGCCCCTAATTGGTTGAAATATGGGTTAAGAAGCCTCTAATTGGTTGCAAGTCATTAATGAAAGGGTACAATACTTGTAACAAGAAATTTCAAAAATCCCTAAAGTTAAGGAAAGAGGTTAGCTAGAAAAAGTGTATATACACTTCAATAAGTCACTCATAAGTATATTCACACACAAATTCTATTGAATATATTCTATGTGAGTAAGTGATTCTTATATGAGGTAACTAAGGAGATCTGAGGTGAATTTAAGAGGGAAGACGAAATGAAGAAGGGATAAATTCCAAGGGAGGATGAAGTCTTGTGATGATGTGTTCTAAGGTATGTTATTTAAAGGTCATCTTACCATTTTCACTATAAAGCTTTTTATAGAATGATTTAGATAGTTAAAATTGGAGGAGGTTGAGAAGACATGTCAAGGTACCTGTGGTAAAAAATTTAGCTTCTGGGTCATTTTAGTTTTGGAGATACACTTTGTGGAAGATAGGGTTTTGGACTAGTCCTGAAAATAGTCTTACACAAATGTTCCAGGTAAAATAGCATAACTTCTTCATAGAAGATCCAAGTTATATGAGACAAATTTTAGTGGAAATATAACAATCTTCAATATCTTTTTTTTCTAGTTTTATAATAAGATGTCAAATATTGAGCATGTGGCATGCTGTACAAGTTCGCTATATAGAATATGATAAAATTCAAGAATGCTTTCCATTTTCTCTATACTGTATGTTCTGAGAAGTTTCAGACCCTGGAATTTTGAGGAAATGGAAGAAAAATCACATAGTATATGTGGTTAAACTTTCTGACCTTTATTCATTATAGATACAAAGTTATACTTGTTGAAAATTAGGGTTTGTGACAAATCCAAAACTGAGGTAAAGTTTGATGAAGATGTTATTCTCTTGTTGTTGAGGCCGAGAAAGAGATATATGTCTCTAATCTTGTGTATTAGGTTTTCTATAGGATCGTAGGTATGCTTTACATGTGTTATTGAGGTTTATGTTTATGGTACATGCTTGAGGCATGTCTTGATGATGATGGTACGTGATATGGTACACCTTTGTGATGATATGATACAATGTTAGAAGTATATCTTGGTATCTGGTTTGGTATATGTCATGGTGATGTTATCACATGCTTGGGGCACATCCTATGGTACTTGGTTGAGGCACCTCATTGATGATATCTTATGGTACATGGTTTATAGCATGATTGAGACATATCATGAGTGATATGGTATATTCTTGAGGCACATCTCATGGTACATGTTTTATGGATGTTGGCACATGCGTGAGGCACATGGTTTGAGGTTTTGGTACATGATTGATGCATGATATGGCACAGGTGTTGATACATGGTATGGTATAGGTTTCGGTGCATGGTTGATGCATGGTATGGTACAGGTTCCGATGCATGGTTAATGCATGGTATGGTACAGGTTTTGGTGCATGATTGATGCATGGTATGATACATATTTTGGTGCATGGAATGTTACAGGTTCTGGTACATGGTTGATGTACATGGTATGGTGATAGTTTTGGTATCCCTGTGAGTCGATATGATTGATGATAATATATCAATGACTGAGACAATGACAGTGACAATGACATGGATAGGTTGGATGATTAGTTGATCATCGGTAACATGTTGATGTGACAGTGGTAGTCACAGGTTGATGTGATAGTGACAGTGATAGGTTGGTTGATGTGACAGTGACAGTGACAGGTTGGTTGATGTATTCGTGACATTGGCAGTGACAATATCAATGGTAGTGACAGTGAGTCTACACTTATATTTCAGGGACGCATGATGGGGCAAGGAAAGGGGGTTGTATCCTCCTTTCGGTTAGTGCTGAAGAACTCAGGGAGTTAGTGCTTCCTTCAAGTTGTTTCCCATAAAACAAGGGGTTGTAGCCTCCTTCTGGTTGGTGCCAGAGAACTCAGAGAGTTGGTGCTTCCTTTAGGTTGGTGCCTGTGAATCAAGGGGTTGGTTCCTCTTTCCAATTGATGCTAGAGAATTTGGAATGTGGTGCTTCCTATGAATGTAATCTTTGATATATAAGAAAACATTCCGTGGTTTTCTCCCATTTGGGTTTCCACGTAAATTCTGGTGTATTCTGTATCTGATGTGATATTGTTGAATGTTACTAATTTTGGTTATATGCTCATGATATATTAAATGCAATCATAAATGATATATTGCTGATAAAGTTGAAGATTATATATTGTGATTGAAAGTGGTAAAAAATGGTCATATTGATTCACCCCCCCTCTCAGTATTCTAACAATGGGTATTAGTGCCTTCAAAAAATCAGTTTAATCATTGGAAGGTAGATCAATGGATGTCATGGATAATGGATACAAAGCTAATGGAATATTGTGGTTTGATGGTTAGATTGGTCTAAAGTATGAGATGTGAAACAATAAAATGAAAACATTTTTACAAGAAAAAGGGTATGATGTTTGGTAATCAGTTGTTATAGGCTACACCAGTCCAAAGAAACCAAATAATGCAACCAAGAAGGAATTCAAAAGAAACAACAAAATGACAATGGATTTCATCTTGGAAGGATTATCTGATTCAATAAAAGATAAAGTGGAACAATGTTCATCAACCAAAGAACTTTGGGATAAGCGACACAATCTATACTTTACAGAATCTCATTCTACCATAGAGCCAGAACATGCCAATTAGAATAAAGAAGATGAATAAGATGTTGAGTTAGTATGGGAAGAAATAATCTCATCAGATCAGTCATATTCATAAGAAGAAGAATATTATGAGAGACAAATAATCATTGTTTTAGAGAATATGGTCAAATAAAGAGAGAAAAACAAGTCACTCAAGGAAGAATTGATCAAGATAAAAAGGGAGTCTCAAAATCCCAACTCTGAATAAGTCCAACATATGATTACAAACCTAAAAGTTCAAGTAGAAGAAGCCAGAAGGATTGATGAAGCATACAAAAGTTGGTTGGAAGAAAATAAATTTTTGGAAGCATAAATAGTAGCACAAAGAAAGGAAGAAGAGAAGAGAGAAGAGATTTTGACTAGCCATATCAAGGAAATATCTAAGGACTTAAATAAGCTTGAAGAAGAATTCATTCAACAAGAAAGAAGACTTGAAGAATAAATTTTCTCCTTGAAGATCAAACTTGAAGAAGCAAAGATAAAGGAAGAATTCATGAAGATCCAGATGATGAAGAAAGAAGAAGAATGTGAGAAGTTTGAAGAATAAGTTGTTACATTAAGAGTTAAAGTGGTCAAGTTCAACAAGAACACTAAAGAGAGAGAAAGCTCTACATCATCAGTGAATAAAGCTGAAGAGAAATGTTACAAGTTACTAGAAAGAAAGAATGAAGAGAAGAATAAGAGTTATGCATAATTCATCAAAGGCCCTACCGAGAAGGAAGAATGTGATCCCTCAAATAAGAACATTCCATAAATGAATAAAACTCAAGAAGAAGATTACGAAAGAGACATATATCAAAGAAGACCCTCAACTTTCAGGTATTAAAGAAGCTTAAATCATTGTGAAGGAAACAATAGAAGAGAAGATTGTGATCAACCAGGACATGAATTCAGAAGGACTACATCACAAAGAATATCATTCACTCCTAGGTATGAAAGTTTATTTTATGGTTATTGTTTTATTTATACTAAATTTGGACATAAAGCTGCATATTGCAGGGATTATAAAGCAAATGTTCAAGCAAGAAATGCATATGTGAATCCATATAATATTGAATGTTACAAATGCCATAACTACAGACATATAGCTCGTGATTGTGAAGCATGATGGACACTTATATGAAAGAGAACAATGATATTAGATATAATAAGGTTTTGAAAATAAAATAAGAACATGTAAAGAAAGAACAAATAAATAAAAGACACCCAGAGGTCATACTCTTAGGATTGGAAATAGTACAATATCAAGAAAAATCTACAGGAGAAAAGGAGGATGTCAGATACAGAAAGATTTGGAGAAGAAATGAAAAAGAAGAAGAACATGTGAATGAATACCAGGTCCCAGATATTGTACTCATAGGATTTTCAATAGTGCGAGTTCATGATGAATCCAAAAGAAAAGAGGAAGAGGTCAAAATTCATAAAGAGGATGATGAAGAATATGCAGATGAAGATGAAGATTACTTCACATCAAAGAGGGCATTTTCTGAGCCATCCGACTTAGAGACTCCCAATAAATATGAATATTGAACATGGGGAGTCTTAGTAGCAGCTCTACAAATCATAAAACTATCTTTTGAGCAGTATGAAGTATTTGCATTTTTTGGACAGGTAGTTTCATAGTGGCAGATATTCATTGTATAGAGGATTCTAGGAATGCATTAAGATAGGGACATATTCAGTACATATTATTTTGCAAAATTGAGAAGACAACTTGAGAAGCTGGAATATGTTGTAATTAGCAGATGGGTTAGCATTGTATGTAGTAAGTAGCAGAGTCATGGGAATTTTATGACATATGGAAACAGATGGATTCATGAGAGCTTTGATAGGTCTAAACAGATACATGATAGTGGATGAAAGCATAGTAACAGTTGGAATCAATGGAATCAGTGGACAAGTGGAATTAGGGAGACAAGAAGTAAAATACATAGAATAAGCTATATCATTAGAAGAAGGTATGGTCATTGATGTGAACTTGACAATTCATGAAAACTTGAAGTCAATTAACTTTGAATGTTTTTTATATATGGAAGCACCAATGGACAAAGAACACGAGAAGAGAGGAAATAAAGAATATATAGGAAATCCTACATTGATCCACACGACGTCTTGCAGAAAAGTCAAGGAATAGAAATTGTCATAGAAAGATATCAGAAGCATGAAGATAGGAGGAGTGCATGAAATCGGAGAAATATTGTTCAAAGAAGGTATATTGATAGGGGGAGTTACCCTTTTACCCATGATGTCAAAGGGGGAGAAAGAGAAGGATCATAAGAGAAATATTAGAAGCATGAAAACATAGGGAGCATCCCCAATGGGAGATACCATTTTCCATTGATGTCAAAGGGGGGGAGAAACATGAGGAGACAAACATCAAAGGAGCATTGGTCATAGGTGGAGTATGAGTGTCGCCATCAATTCCAAAGGGGGAGATTGTTGGACAATTGGTTGTCATTGATGTTGTTGGAAAGTTGGTTGTCATTTATGTCAGCAAGTAGTGGTTGTCATTGATGTCAACAGATGTGATGGGTGTATTTGGAGAAGAACATGTGAATGAAGACCAGGTCCCAAATATCATACTCATAAGATTTTTAGTAGTGCAATATCATGATGAATCCATAGGAAAAAAGGAAGAGGTCAAAATTCATAAAGAGGATGATGAAGAATCTGCAGATGAAGAGGAAGATTACTCCACATAAGAGAGAGTATTTTTCTGAGCCATACATCTTGGAGACTCCAAGTAAATATGAATATTGAATAGGGGGAGTCTTAGTATTATCTCTACATATAGAACTATCTTTTGAGCAGTATGAAGTATTTGTAGTTTTTGGACAGGTAGTTTCAGAGTGGCATAGATTCATTGTATAGAGGATTCTAGGCATGCATTAAGACATGGACATATTCAATACATATTATTTTTCAAAATTCAGAAGACAGATTGAGAAGTTGGAATATGTTGTAATTAGCAGATGGGATAGCATTTTATGTAGCAAGTA